>APFE031028620.1:27108-45608 GCA_000404065.3 Pinus taeda | reverse complement strand
AATTTATATAATATTATTTGTTAGTGATTAACTTATTCCCATTAGATAAATATAGAAAGATGAAATATATACAACTATAGTTATAGATTAAGAATTGGTACTAGAAATATATTAGTAATATATCAAATGAAAAAGAGGTTACATCTTGTTATATAAATATAAAGAAATTATTAGGCATATACATGTTTTAATTGTATTAACTAACTTAATAATATTGCAAAAAATAAATGGAAGAGGAGGATTCAACATTTAAATATATTCAAAAAGATGAATGGTGAAGAGGGAATAAAATAATAACTATAAACTAAAGGGTTTCAAAAATATGCATAATTTAAAAAGGGGGTTGCTAAAGAGATAAGCATAATTTAAAAAGAGGTTGCTAAACAATAATTACTATGATAAACAAACGAAATAAAAAATCTTAATAAGAATAATAGGGGCCTATAAATGATGGAAACAGAAGAAAACGATAGTAATATATATATATATATATGATAGAATAGTATATATAGTAATATATATAGGATATAATATAGTATTAATAATATAATATATATATATATTATAGATCATATATATATATATATCAAAAAGAAATGAAAGGGAGAAAGGAGAAGAAAGGGAGGTAGAATCATGAAGAGAGAGCCGAGATCCATCTCTTACGTAGTTTCCAACCACCATCCCTATTAATATTTCTAGCATGCCTCTTAATCTTAATCACTTCCCTAAGCTTCCTGTGGTGGAAGTGATGAAACCTAGCAATGACTTTGGATTCTTCAATGTAGCCATGGTGTTTTGATTTATCTGCATGTTCGGCTAGGGTTGATGCGCATAAGTGATTGTGTGTAATGTCTATAGCATGCTCATGGATTCTCTGTTTAATAGACCTACAATTTTCTAAAATATAGGGAATACCCTCTACGGAGTGATAATGATGGTGAGTATGTCTCAAACGAGTTTAAGAACTTTTGTGTAGCAGAATGGATTAAATGGGTTTTGACGACACCCCATAACCCTCAGCAAAATGGGGTGGACAAGAGTAAGAACAGAAGCATAGTAGGTGCAGCGAGGGCAATGTTGCATTATTAGGGCCTACCACTGCACATGTGGGTTGAGGAATGCAATACAATGGTTTATGTTCAGAACCATAGCCTGTAGAAATTTCACCTGTAGATCAACCTGATATATGCAATGTACTAAAGCATAATACTTGATCTAGTTCTACAAAACATTAAGCGGAAGCATAATCTAATTCATGAGCAACATTAAGCATAAACAGATATAACTGAGTGAGAGAAATAATCAACCATAACACAAGATATATCATTGAGGAAAGCACCAGCATAAAACCCCAACACTGTATTATTGATCAAGTGGAAATCCTCTTTTACATACAAAAGGAATCAGCTGAAAAGCTATCCTGCTCTCTATTTCCTTGTGCAATTTTGATTGGGGTCCAATTACATAACATGTGTGAATTGGCCCCAATCATACCTGCTCTCAACCTCAGGTCCAACTATGCAATACTTGAGGACTCAAGTTCCTCCTGCATGCAAGGAATACTTACTAGAAATATCCTAGCAAATGACAAAAGACTGTCCCACCATCTGATCTCAACTGGGTCTCTATCTGAACTGCCATGCATCAGTTATCCATGAGAAAATACTTAGCTATCTGAAATAATAGTTGTCACATGCATGCAAGCCTCAACAAACTATATCTCATTAATTTAACAACTTGTTAAATTAATCTAACTGGACATGACCAAGTTAAACTAAGTCAACTGATCCTCCCATTATAGAACTCATACTTGCTTCCTCAATCAGTGGGACAACTAATTGCATGTTCTCACAAAGACTTCAAGTTTAATTTTCCATAACTAGTTAACTCATGGAGAATTAATTAATTAATAATCAAACTGCTGGTAAGACCACATTTGAATTTACTTCCTATAGTTAGACCAGGGACTGCTAAAAATAGGAAGGGACCATGAAATGCTATTTTTAGAAGATGCTATTTTTAGTAGTTTCACCTCTCACCCAAGGTAGCCAAAATGCTCATTGGCCAAACTGCTATTTTTAGAAGTGGTATTTTTAGCAGTTCTATTTTTAGCAATTTCTAAATTTAGCATTTCTTGTTGCACACTTTTCAACACTCCCTCTCAACAAGAAAGGGATTATCAACAACCCCGATCCTGTCTCTGAGGAACTCAAACTTGCCCTATGACAATGCCTTTGTCAAAATATCTACATCTTGTTCCTCAACCGAAATGTATAGCAACATCATGATCCTCTTGACCACACAATCCTATAGATGATGATAGCAGATATCTATATGCTTGGACCTGTCATGAAACACTGGATTCTCAGAGAGTTTAATGCAACTCTAATTATCACAATAAATCATGGTAGGATCCATCATCTGACCAAACAATCCCACTAGAATCTTCTGCATCCAGATGACCTCATATGCAACCTGACTAGCAGCCATGTATTCAACCTTCACTGAGCTAACTGTAACTAATCTTTGTTTCCTGCTATACCAAGAAACCACAGCTGACCTAAGGTTGAAGATTCCTCCAGAAGTGCTCTTCCTGTCTGATGGACTACCTACCTAATCTGCATCCGTGAAGCCTTGGAGCTTCACTCCCTCTATCCACCTGTACCATAATCCACACTATGTAGTGCCTCTGAGATATCTTAGCACATGCTTTGCTACCTTCCAAAATAACTTGGTTCGTTGAACCATAGCTTGAATTAGCTAGTTCACTGCAAAGCAAAAATCCGATCGTGTGTTCACCAGATACATAAGTGAACCCACAAGCTGCCGATAAACAATAGCAGCTACTACCTCACTTGAAGTAGCATCCTCCTTCTTGCAGTTACCTGCTATAGGAGTCTCCATGGGCTTGCACATCTCCATGTGGAAGTGCCTGAGTATCTCATTGGCATACTTGCCTTGAGACACAAATACTTCCCCATATCTCTGCCACATCTCCATGCCTAGAAAGTAATGCATGAGGCCCATGTCCTTCATCTCAAACTCTCTTGCAAGGTCCTCCTTGCAAGACTTAATCAACTGATCATCACCTACCAAAATTAGATCATCGACATAAAGTACAATAATCAATAGCTTACCTTCTACCATGATGTGGTAGAGGCTTGCATCCGCTTCACTCTTGGTGAAGCCCAACCCCGTGAAATAGCTGTCGATCCTGGTATACCAAGCACAGGGTGCTTGTTTCAGCCCATACAATGCTCGCCTAAGTTGGCACACATGTGACTCATGATCGAAGGTCTCAAATCCCTCAGGCTACTCAATGTATACCTCTTCCTCAATCTCCCCATTGAGGAAAGTTTTCTTCACATCCATCTGATGGATCTTCCAACCCATCTGAGCTGATGGTGCTAGAATTGATCTGATTGATGAGTACCTTGCAATAGGAGCAAAAGTCTCATCATAGTCAATCCCCTCAACCTGTGAGAAACCACTGGAAATAAACCTTGCCTTATGTTTCTCAATACTGCCATCAGCTGCTTGCTTTACCTTGTAAAGCCATCGGGAAGTAACCACTGACTTGTCCCCCGGTCTAGGGACAACATCCCACACATTGTTCCACATGATAGAATCATACTCCTCTACCATCGCATCTACCCAAATTAGCTGCTGCACTGCCTCCTCAAAAGAAGAAGGCTTAGTCGCTACACACTCCACAACCAGGGCCATGTAGCCAGTGTATCTATTGGGAGATCTCCTCTAACTGAACAGAGAGGATGGCTACCCCACATTCTCTCTCGCATCGTGCATCAATCTGTCAGCTTCCCGTGAGTGCTTCAACCCATCTCTGGAAGACTCTCCAGCAGTGGTGATCTCCACTACTGGAATCTCTGCATGCGACTAATCCGCATCATCAGGAGGCTCCTCCTCCTTAGGAACTAATAGTTCCTCATCATTACCATGCAACTTGAGCTCCCTCTCAAGTGATACTTGCATGGCTCGCTTCTCATCGAACTTGAGATCCCTGTGCACTACAGTCCTCTGACTGGCAGGTAGAAACACACGATAGTTGTGAGGTGTATCTGTGTACCCCACAAGTATTCCCGACTCAGCTTTTTGGTCTAGCTTCCTCTGAGCATCTTTGGTCACATGACTGAATACTGGTGATCCAAAGATGTGGAAGTGACTCACATCTGGTCGCTTCCCCGAAAAAGCCTCCATAGGTGTCTTCATCCCTAAAATACGATGAGGATTTATGTTCTGAAGATACACTGCTATATTGCATGCCTCAGCCCACAGATGAAGTGGTAGGCCTTGGTCATGCAACATCACTCGAGTTGCTCTCACAGTAGACCCGTTCTTCCTTTCGGCCACCCCATTCTATTGTGGGTTATGAGGTGCCATGAGTTCCCATTTAATTCCTTCTAAAGCATAGAAGTCCTTAAACTACTGGGAAACATACTCTCCACCGTTATCAGTCTACAAGGCCTTTAATTTCATCCCTGATTCTTTCTCTGCCAAACCTTTGAACTCACAAAACTTCAAGAAGGTTTGATCCTTCTTTTGCATGAGGTAGATCTAACATCTACGAGAAAAATCATCAACAAAAATAACATAGTACCTATGCTTTGCCATGGAGGCTGTAGAGAAGGGCCCACATACATCTGAATGAACTTGCTCCAGAACTGCTCCTGCTCTACTATCTCGATCATGAAAGGAATCTTTTGCATACTTACCCAAAGTGCAACCTTTGCATGTGCCCGTTTGCTCCAATTTGCACGTGGGTAATCCGGTAGAAATTTGCTGCATGATCTTCAGGGCCTCATGATGCAAGTGGCCCATTCTCCTATGCCATAACTCACCAATATCTTGGCCATGCACCACCTCTGCTTTGGAACTCAGTGCAGCACAGTGTTCTACCTGTAACTTATAGAGATTCTTAACTCGAATCCCTATCTGTTTGGTCTGTCTAGTGCCCATATGCCTTTGGAAAACCTTTCCCATACTAAAGACTACATCATAGCCTTTATCCTCAAGCATAACAATAGACACAAGATTCTTTTTCAGCCCTGGTACATACATAACATTAGAAAGAGCGAGGGGAGAACCATGCTCCCTTTGAAACACAACCGTACCTTCACTTGAGACACAGTACTTTCCGTCATTGCCCATCTCGATCCGTATCTGGAGATCCTTCTCCAAAGTGCTGAAAAGATTCTTGTCACCTGACATGTGGAAAGAGGCTCCACTGTCTAGGTACCAAATAAATCCCATGCTGGATGAAACCATGCATGAAATAAGTAAGAAATCTAGCTCAAACTGTGAAGCTCGTGCCTCACCATCAGATTCCTTGGAGGAACCTTTCTTGGAATTATTCTTTGGAAAATTAGTAGCATAATGGCCCAACTCATGACAATGAAAGCATCTTACCTTTGACTTGTCAAACTTCTTCTTGAGAAGACTTGGATTAGGATGCCTTCCCTTTCCCTTTCTCAGCTTTAGTTTCTAAAGCCAAATTCTCTTCATCATCATGTTTTGATGAAGATCCATCCCTAGTGCTCCGTTTGATCTCCTCCTGCATCAAATCTAACCATAGTCGTTCCCAATCTCGCAGTTTATCCCTTCCATTCACTGAATCCTGGTAGCTATGCTAGCTCATATGAAGGCCAAGGAGTGCTAGACTCACCATATCATCATCAGCAGTCACAACCCCTACACTTGCAAGCTCATCCCTAAAGGTGGTGAACTTGTTCCAGAATGTAGAGATAGTGTCACCCTTTTCACACTTGATCTTGCAAAGTTTATCCTTCAATTCTAGCTTCCTCTAATCACTGCTATTCTGATATAAATCTTTCAATGTTTTCCACATTGCATGTGGAGTCTCCTTCCCATGGAGGCTCGAGATCATGTGATCTTGAACTCCCTCCAGGATGATTCTCCTAGCTCTAGCCACACACTTCTTGCATTCTGCTAGTTGAGTAGCATCAGTAGGCTTAGGGACTTCTTGCTCAATGAATTCCTTAAGGTCGTTATATTGTAATACTACCTCCATGCAATCCTTCCAAGCTATCTACTTTGAGCTACCATGAAGGGCATACTCAAGCCTCAAACCATAGAAAGCCATCGGTGAAATGCATGTGATAAGAACTTGAGATCTATATCCCGAATAATAAACTTCGAATTTCCCTTGCTTGTATACTGTTCTTCCTTGATCACCTGTGCTCCGATACCATGTAGAAATTTCACTTGTAGATAACCCTAATATATGCAATGCACTAAAGCATAATACATGATCTAGTTCTACAAAACATTAAGCAGAAGCATAATCTAATTCATGAGCAACATCAAGCATAAACATATATAAATGAGTGAGATAAATAATCAACCATAGCACAAGATATATCACTGGGGAAAGCACTAGCATAAAACACCAACACTGTATTATTAATCAAGTGGAAATCCTCTTCTAGATACAAAAAAAATCAGCTCAAAAGCTATCCTTCTTTCTCTGCAATCAGAAGATGAAGATCATAAACTACCGAGGCCTCAATATATAGGACACAAGTCCTCCAATCCTCTATTTCCTTGCGCAATTTTGATTGGGGTCCAATTACATAACATGTGTGAATTGGCCCCAGTCATACCTGCTATCAACCTCAGGTCCAACTACGCAATACTTGAGGACTCAAGTTCCTCCTTCATGCAAGGAATACTTACTAGAAATATCCTAGCAACTGACAGAACACTGTCCCACCATCCGATCTCAACTGGGTCTCTCTCTGAACTGCCATGCATCAATTATCCATGAGAAAATACTGAGTTATCTAAAATAATAGTTGTCACATGCATGCAAGCATCAAAAAACTATATCTCATTAATTTAACAACTTGTTAAATTGATCTAATTGGACTTGACTAAGTTAAACTAAGTCAATTGATCCTCCCATTATAGAACTCATAATTGATTCCTCAATCAGTGGGACAACTAATTGCATGTTCTCACAAAGACTTCAAGTTTAATTTTCCATAACTAATTAACTCATGGAGAATTAATTAATTAATAATCAAACTACTGGTAAGACCAAATTTGAATTTACTTCCTATAGTTAGACCAGGGACTGCTAAAAATAGGAAGGGACCATGAAATGCTATTTTTAGAAGTTTCACTTCTCACCCAAGGTGGCCAAAATGCTCATTGGCCAAACTGCTATTTTTAGAAGTGGTATTTTTAGCAGTTCTATCTTTAGCAATTTCTAAATTTAGCATTTCTTGTTGCACACTTTCAACATAGCCCACATTGGATACTTGATATGAAGACACCAGAGGAGGCTTATTCTAGTCAAAGGCTAGATGCTGGTCACTTTAGGATTTTTGGGTCATCAGTATATTTCCACTTGACCAAATATGGATTGAATAAGCTTGAGCCAACAATAAAGTTGGGGATATTTGTGGGGTACATTGATACACCTCGCAACTGTTGAGTGTACTTGTCGACCAACAGGATGACAGTGGTTCGCAGGGATGTTAGATTCGATGAGGAGAAGGTCATGTGAGTTTGCCTTTGATAGGGAGCTTGACCTACATGTGGATGAGGAGATTTTAGCTCCTAAGGTTGAGGAGCCTCAAATTGATGTGGATCTTCCACATGCAGAGGATATGGGAGTGCAAACATCCACTTAGGCAGAGTCTTCCAAAGAGGGAAGAAAGCACACTAGAGAGGATGACATATTGTTGGATGATGCATGGGAGAATGTGGGAGTATCCACTTCTCAGCATAGGTAGAGGAGGTCACCTGATAGGTACCATGGATATATGGCTCTTATGGGCGAATGTGTTGTGACAAAGCCATCTTCCTTTAAGGAAGCAATGTAGCAGTGCGTTTGGGTTGATGCCATGGTGGAGGAGTATGACTCCATATTTCGTAACAACATTTGGGATTTGGTCCCTAGACTGGAGAACAAGTTATTGGTGAGCTCCCATTGTCTTTACAATGTAAAACAAGCTACAGATGGTAGTGTGGAGAAGCATAAGGCTAGATTTGTGGCCCGTGGCTTTTCACGGGTAGAGAGTATTGACTATGATGAGACCTTTTCTCCTGTTGCAAGGTACTCTTCGATCATATCTATATTGGCATTATCAGAACAGATGGGTTGGAACATACATCAGATGGATGTGAAGACAACCTTCATTAATGACATGATTGAGGGAGAGATGTACATAAAGTAGCCTGAAGGTTTTGAGACCTTTGACCATGAGTCACATGTGTGTCGGATCAAGAGAGCATTGTATGGGTTGAAGCAAGCACCCTGTGCTTGCTACACCAAAATATATAGCTACTTCACTAGGTTGGGATTCGCAAAGAGTGAAGTGAATGTGAACTTGTACCACATAGTGGTGGAAGATAAAGTGTTGATCATTGTAGTTTATGTTGATGATCTCATACTGATAGGTGATGATCAGTTGATGAAGGACATGGGGCTCATAGATTACTTTCTTGGCATGGAGGTATGGCAAGGAGATGGGGAGTTGTTTGTGTCTCAAGGAAAGTATGCCAACGAGATAGTCAGGAGATTCCACATGGAGAGCAACAAACCCATGGAGACTCCTCTAGCAGGTAACTAGAGGAAGGAGGATGCTACTCAGGGGAATTAGTGGAAGCTATTTTTTATAGGCATCTGGTGGGTTCACTCATGTACTTCATGAACACATGACCGAATATGTGCTACGAATTTAACCACTTAGTCAAGCAATGGAGTTGGGCACGGGATCCCCTAAGGCAAGTTTTGGGGCTTAGAGCCCAAGTTTTGACTAAGGCTAATGTAAAGAATCTGCAATGTGTGGGCACAGAGTGTGAAGATTGTAAATGAGTTAGAGGGTTGTCCACCCTCATTTTTTTAATGTAATGTTAGCTTAAGAGATCTACCCATGGTCAGTGGACCATGGGATTATATAAATAGAACGAGGCTCTAAGTTGTAAAGGGACAAGAATCAGTAAAATAGAATGGAATGAATGACAATGAATTGAGTTTGATCTAAGTACAAGGTGAGTTGTTGGGTCGTAGAGTAGGAGAAGGCTCTGCAGCTGAGTGCATAGAGGCCTAGTAGTTCGCAACTGAGTGCATGAACCCCTATAGCTGAGTGCACGGGGTAGGTTGAGTCTGCAACCAATTGAAGCAATAATAAAGAGAAGTTTTACATTATTTCTGTGTATTATTTCCTGTTTTATGATTTGAAGTATATTGGGCATGAATTGTAAGGTCATTGTTTATTTGTTACGCGAACTTATCTGAATATGTTGAATAAGTGAATATAAGATAAAGTATCTGTTTACACGAAGATAACTAAGTATCATAAGAAGATAAGTAAGATTCGTAGTGTAACTTGGGGAAATAGCGCAAATCCCTACTCTAGCAGTGCGAAAGCTCCACAGCCCCTGATTAGGGCTACGCGAAGGTGAATACAACAGGGCGCAAAGGCTTGCAAGTCAGGAAAGTGCACAAAGTAACCTACACAAAGGTATTCACAGTTGGACTAAATCGACCCCTCAGACACCTCAAGGGTGTGGAAACCTGGTTCTAGCATCCCCCATACTGCTTTGGGTGAGACCTTAGTCTGCGCTCCGCGGGGTGTTGCCGAAAGGGCCAGTAGTACAGGGATTTGTTTGGCTAAATAAATCTGAACCTGGGTTAGGGCCTATCAAGCCGACAAATAGTTCTGTTGCCGAGACTAGAATCTGCATAGAGATGTCTGATGTCGTATCATTGGAATCCAACCAAGAAGGAAATTGAAGGTTGGCTAGATAGGAGAATACACGAGTTCGCAATGCAAGAGAACAGGAATCTACGACTAACAAAAGAAGATTGGCTAGACTACTACCTGTACACAGAGACCCACAAAATTTTCTTTGCATCCTTCCCTACTAGGTTGTACGAGTAGATCACGAAGCTAGCAGATAGCCAAGGAAGGTGCAAGCTCGACAGTCCTATTGTGTGGACCCCAGAGTTGGTGCACAGATTGGAAGCATTAGAGGATAAGATCACGTGCACTGTTGATCACTGGCTCAATTGGATTATAGGAGGATTCATTACTGAGTTCACAGTAGACACTATGGTAAGCTACAAGGAGGCCTAGTGACGCTTTCTCAAAGGACCGCGAGGTAAGTACGTTAAGTCTCTGAACACTTGGATTAAAATGCTACTATGTGAAAAGCAGATTATACGAATACATTGATGTTTGGGGCTATGCGAAGTGGGAGAATTTACAGAAACGAAGATAGTGCAGAACTAGAAACTAACACCTTGATTTCACTTTCGCGAGTGGATGAGGAAGAGCTCATGAAGGTCTCACCAAGAAGTGCAATCAATTTGATAAGGCAGAGGATCCCGAAGCCTTATAGACCACAATGAGGCTACATGAGACCCACATACAGGATCCTAACCTAGGAGTTCAGCAGATCCACATGCAGTTGAAGAACCTATGCCTTGAGATGCAAAGTCTAAAACAAGATAGGACAGTTCAACGAGAAGTGCATGAAGAAGTGTGGTGCATAAATGTAAGCTCAGGGACATGACAAGGACCACTGCTTGGTATTCATGAATTATCTCACAGGAGGGGGACCTATGCCGATAAGGCCAGAAGTGCAAGCAGGATCGATCGCTATGCCTGCTTTGTGGTGCGGGATTTGTAAACTAGGAGGAAAGCATGTTACGGACAACTGCCATCTATTGCACAAGTACATGTGGAATTCGCAACAATTGTTCTGTAATTTATGTAGATCAGTAGGACATGACAAGCCCACCTATGGAAGTTATGATCTAATGACAGATAGAACTCCTACCTACAAGGTTCAGGCTGAAACACGACCCCTAGACTAGGGTGTAGGGATGGCACAAGTCGGATTCCTGGGGTGCAAATGAGGCCAAGGTGGAGGATGACCTGGGAGAGGTCACGAACAACTGATATGCTACAATTTCAGAGGGCCAGGACATTATGCTCATGATTGTATGAATCCAACGCATCCATCATGTCTGTATTGTACCATGTTTGATCATGAGATGGAGGATTGTCCCACACTGATAGCTAGGTTGCACGATAAGGGAGCGCTCCAACCTCCCCCGACTTAGAACATGCAAATGATGATGTCTGAGCCGCGTGAGGAAGATCCAAATGTAAACATTGTGCTCTTAAGTGGGATTACGACAGGAGAGGATAAAGACAAATAGCCTAAAGATAGTACTTGGGTTTGCAAGGCTTAGACAAAAGAACTAGAGTTTGATTTGGAGCATGCTAAGGAAACCTTCATGGAAGCTAGGAAGAGCTTCTCTGATGCCTCCACTTCAGGGAGCAAAGATAGATCGAAGTCAGAAATGGACCCATCTATGCTTACGACGTTTCTAGAGAGATGTATGAAGTTACTGCACGACAGTAAGGTAGTAAAGGGACTACAGGAACTCATTAACAGATGCATTGGGACCACACCAAAAGAACCATGCATGGTCTGAAAGATTGGAAAATAAAAGGAAAGAACAGGAAGAGAAATGAGGCTAACTGCACAGATTGGCGAATATGAGATGGACCAAGTAATTCTGGATCTAGGATCAGACGCGAACGTTCTGCCAAAGCAGACATGGGAGTAGATGGGGAGGCCTACATTGCAATGGTCTCCTATTCAGCTACGCATGGTGAATCAACAAAAGTTAATACCACTGGGGTGATTGCAGGGGATCACAGTGGATATTGAAGCAGCAAGCGCACTAACTGACTTTGAGGTGATAGAGATTGTCGATGACAACAATCCCTACCTCGTGCTCTTAGCAATTGATTGGGTCACTGATATGAATCGAGTGATTAACTTGAAAAGGAACAAGATGATTTTTGAGAAGAAGTCTCTACATGTAGTGATACCTTTGGACCTTGCTGAGGAATCGCGCTACATTGAGCTAGTGCATGACTATGAAAGTGATGATGACTTATATTGCATCTACAAGATAACCGCGCAAGAGAAAGAATGGGTAAATCCCACCACAGATGGACGAATCTCATGGGAGCGAGAAAGCTCCTGTACGTTGGACTTGGATGAAGAAATAGAGTAATGGCAGAACCAGTTACACGAGGTAACCATGCTGAACTGTAACATGATGACAAGATCATCGCACAACATATCGATGGAAGTAAGGGATATACCTACGTATCATGGGTTAAGTGAGGTAGATGTTTTCTTGAATAGATTTGAAAGGGAGGTGCCAGAACAACAACAGTTTGAGGCTTTGAAGTGGGTACTGTGCGCTATGACCGTGAGGTGGTGGGGTATGCGCCAAGGAAGCTTTGATGACTGGTGTGAATGTAGGAGAATGATGTGCATACATTTTGGGAAGCCTCAGACGCAACTACTAGATAAATACAATGTATGGTATGGTCCACGCATGCATCTATCCAAGTTGGTACAGGCATATGGTAAACAACCTGCGTGGATGCACATGGACTTCGCATTGAGGAACATATCCAATAAGAATGTGTTGGGGAGGCAATTGTATGAACAGCCCCTCAAGTTGGAATGACAAAGAGTGAAAAAAACGAGTGTGTAGAAGGTTACCCACGCAGAAGCACTAAAAAAGGTATATAATGCACAGCGAAGTGATTGGGACATGTGTGTACCAACAATTTTCTGGGCTCATAGGAGAACGTGTAAGAAACTAACGGGACAGATGCCTTCTAGGCCGGCCTATGGAGAAAACTCTGTAGTCCCAATAGAGTATAATATGCCTAGTCTGCGCATAGCAGCACCAGTGGTTATGATGGTTCACAGAGCCTTGGAAGAATGGATAGTGTAGCTGAATGAAGAAGAACATTTGGGAACTGAGGAAGAAATTTGACAGGGTGATCTTAGGCTCGAAGAACTCATGAAAGAAAGAGTGCAGTTAAGGGAGAAAACCGCTCTGGTGGAAGCAGAAGTCAAGTAGCTTGAGGAAGAAATAAAGAAGGATTTTGTCGATAAGAAAACCAGGGGGATAAAACAAGGTGTGCATGATTACGTTGACAAATTTGGGGACTACCACTGAGAGTTTATTATCTTGATGCCTTGGATTGGACCGTATATTACTAGAGGGATCACCCATAGTCGCACGATGCAGATGGTAAAGTGCACGATGAAGATAGTAAAAATAAAAGGTGGATTTTTTCCAGGAAAAGTGATGGATGGATGGTTGAAACCCTATATAGGTGGTGCAGCCACCTAACTAGCCATAGGAAGCATAGTCTTAGCACTCCAGGTAGTTGAAAGAAGGCACAGGAATATAAACTACTCTGCCTGAGAGCTACGTGATGTCGAGGCTGCGTGCAGGAGAGAAGTGTCATAGGGTCTGCGAGAGGACAAGGGTGGTTCAGCTGCTACGCATGTCAGTTGGAAAGTGACCATTATAGTCACTATTCATGATGTGATGCTTGGTTTTATACCAAATGGAGTGGGCAACAGGCATTTAAGGTGAGTTTTATGGGCAATATTTGGGAAAATCGGCCGGCAAGGGAGCATTAATGGACCGGATTTGGGGGGAACAATTGAATTCGAGTTCAAAAGGTGCTATAAATTACAAAGGACTACCCAGCACACAACACTTGGTCATTTGAGAACTGAGCTATTGCATGCCCCGAGTATTCTATACCAAGACTCGTTTGCCCTGTGGAAAGAATTGTTTGATCACCTGATTGAAAAATTGAGAAATTTCTGGACGAACAAGATGGAAGCGTCTGAAGAAGCCAGGGAAATCACATAAATGACCACCGAAGAAGCCACGTAGGCCATGACCATAGAATATGCCCCTAAGAGTGCTGGGATTGTTGAGGAAATCCCTAAATCACTATGCATGTTGAGACCAAAGAAAGATAAACAACCCATGATTCCAGTGCATGTGTCCTCTCCAAACCCACTGTGAACTAGATTAACAATGGTGGAAAAAGGGAAAGCAATTATCCTGGAAACCGATGAGGAGGAAGAAGACCTTGAGGATATCATAATAGAAGAGGATGAGGACGAGGGAATTGAGGAAGAAACTGAGGACGCAGTCCCTCTAACCAAGCTTCCCGCATATGTCCCTCTATAGAAGGGGAAGGCAAAGGTTCCCAAGGACCTCGATGATAGTAAAAGCCCTTTGCAGACTCCGTTGTTACCTGATGATATCATTTTCGAAGGAGCATACTTGGGAAGGGTGTCGAGCTTAAAGTTCGAAGACTTGGATCTCGCTGACCATGCGAAATTCCCTCACTTGGCGACCATGCACCTCATGAAGCCAAAGAAACACACTGCGATGAGAGGTATAGAGCTGGGGATGTGCAAATGGTTGCGTGGGGTTGAAAAGGTAGGGTTGTCGAACCTTCTATGGCTGTTGCATTACCATCGCACCCCAGTAACTATCTTCATCATCAAGAAGCTGCTCTGCCTAATGCATGACTGGTGTTTGTGGCTGAAGGAGCATGTCCCCATCACGGACCACTTGATCCATCTAATTACCGAACTCCTATGTAAAGGAGAAGACCCCGCAGACATTTTGGAGGGTAAAAGCAGTGATTTGGCCATCGTAGAGGCCATGAAAAAGAAATACAATCTAGAGAAGAAAAAGAGGGGCTATGCAATCTCCAGTATCAAGAAACAAGCAGTTAGAGTTGCGACTTGGATACTAGTGGGTAAGGTCATGCAGAAGTGCTGCGCGGATGAGCTGCTCGCATTGGTGGTTGCACTTGCTGAACAGTGCACAAAGGGGGTCCAGTTTAACTAGTCCGAATTCTTGTGCAAGGAGTTCCTGGAGAATTGTCGCCAGGCACAGGAACAAGGGAAAAACTTCCACTATGCATGGATTCCACTGTCCATAGCACTGGTGGTTGGGGAAATGTCTAAGGACAACCAATTTGCCACAATTGCAAGGGATCTCTTGGGGGCCGCGAAGTATGCTTCGCTGTGGGCTACTAAAGACGCGTACCGCATTTGTGACAGTAAAATATTCTGGGTGTTTATGGAGATGAACATAATGATGCGGAATAACCGCAAGCTGTAGTTATCACCCACTATCTACAATAGCCTACAAAGTTTGCATAGATTTTAAAGTGGACTTTCATCACATCTACCTCAGGGCGCACAAGGACCCTACAAAGAAGTGGAACGAATTACCATATATGGCCATAGATGATGTGATCTTCGACATACGTGAGACATGGCTGCCGAAATGGCGTGCTTCAGACATCTCTGTGGTGGAAATGTCTACTGTGTAGAAAAAGAAGGAGGAGGCAAAACTACGCACGGCACAATTGGCAGAAAAGAGAAGAAAAGAAGCAGCAACAGCAAAGGCGCAGGAGGCACGGGACGCTGCACAGACAACAACAAAATAGCAGAAGGTCATAGCAGGAGTACAAAACACAGCAGAAATGTAGCGTGAGGGCTGGAAGCCGCCTTCACCTGAGCAGGAGCAAGAGATGGAAATAGAGATAGAGGAGGGTGGCGCAGACCCACAGATAGCATCGACACAATTGAAGCGCCAACGACCAAGAGAGCAGATGGGGTTGTGCAAGAAGGTAAAAGCATCTAAGATGTCTATCGACCCGATCACCCTACTGAGGGGGATCTACACGATATAGGAAAGACGATGCGTGACATCACCATAGAGTCCCTCCAAAACATTGCGGAGGAGAATCATATTGTGTTAGGGGCCCTTCGAGCATAGATTCAGGGGTTGCAAGTGTGCATTCCTCAAGCTGGTACTTTCTCAACTAGACTCGCACTAGAAACAATCGTAGCCGAGGAAATGTTTGCGCACTTGTATGACCAACATAATAATGCTACTAGAAGAGGCAATGGTTACAAAAAATGAGGCTGACAAGCCTATAGTCAGTTCTTTGAAAGGAATAGGGATTAACATGGCTCGCTCCCTCGGGAGACGCTCTATGTTTTGCAGGATGGGATTACTGCAGAATTGCGGGCTAGGGAGAGCTGTGCATTGCAGATGTTGAGTGAACAGAGGATCAACATGGAGTAGTTAAGCTTACAGCCAACAAGGAAATGTCTCAAAACAGGCAGATGGTACAAGTAATTGAAGAATCATGCCAGATGGTCCTTGAGTTGGCCATCCTAGTAGAAGCACCAGCAGAGGCACACATCCAGAGGTTAGTAGCAGGGGTGTACGAGGCATGAGAAGAAATGGCCAAGGTTCAGTTGGAGTTGAACCTCCAGATAGCAAAGCTGTTGTTGAAGGTGTAGCCTTCAACTCCTCCAGAGGTAAGGGAACAATGCACCAGTGCCATTACATCGAGGACGGAGGAGATCAGTAGTGCAATAAAGGACTGCACCAAAATGTTGGAAGAATCGTTTGAGGTCCTCACCACTCTGTAGGATGACACAAACATACAACGCTTAGAAATAGAGGTGTGTGAGCCACAACAATATTATGACAACGTCAAATGGACCACGTAGACAGTGGCCCTTACATAGAGGCTTGCACGGATGCAACAGGCCAAAGCACTTAAGGAGTATGGAGACACAGTGCAACACAAAGAAGCGGTTCTGAAGGTGCGCGTCCAGCCTTCATTATCACAACAACAGTTGAAGGCAAGCTGACGTAGATGCAAAGGATGTAGGAGTAGCTACAGGGAAGCAGTCCAGATACCACGATCTCCAAACAATATATCAAGGAGGTACAACAGGCAACCGCTTAGTGCACTTCCAACTTGGTAGTGGTCTGAGCATAGTTGGGAGATCTCCACGCGAAGATCTCCACACCAACAGAGTGACTCAAGGGAAAGTCATGATGTTTGTGTTGGGGGCTTGTTGGGCACGAGATCCCCAAAGGCAAGTTTTCGGGCTTAGAGCCGAAGTTTTGACTAAGTCTACTGTAAAGACACTACGATGAGTGGGCGCGGAGCGTGAAGATTGTAAATGAGTCAGAGGGTTGTCAACCCTCATTTTTGTAATGTAATGTCAGCTTGAGAGATCTATCTGTGGTCCGCAGACCATGGGATTGTATAAATAGAGTGAGGCTCTAAGTTGTAAAGGGACAAGAATCAATGAAATACAATGGAATGAATGACAATGAATTGAGTTTGATCTAAGTATAGGGTGATTCATTGGGTCGTAGAGTAGGAGAAGGCTCTATAGTTAAGTGCGCAGAGGCCTAGTAGTCTGTAACTGAGTGTACAGGGAAGGTTGATTCTGTAACCGATTGAAGCAATAATAAAGAGAAGTTTTACATTATTTATGTGTATTGTTTCATGTTTCATGCTTTGAAGTATATTGGGCATGAATTGTAAGGTCATTGTTTATTTGTTGCACGAACTTATATGAATATGTTGAATAAGTGAATATAAGATAAATTATCTATTTACGTGAAGATAACTAACTATCCTAAGAAGATAAGTAAGATCTACAGTGTAACTTGGAGAAATATCACAAATTGTTGCTATAGCGATGCGAAAGCTCCACAACCCCTAGTTAGGGTTGCGGGAAGGTCAATATAATAGGGCACAAAGGCCTCGCAGGTTAAGAAAGTGTGCAGTGTAACCTGCGTGACGGTATTCACAGTTGGACTAAATGGACCCCTCATACATCTCAAGGGTACGGAAACCTGGTTCCAGCACCCCCCATACTACTTCGAGTGAGACCTAAGTCTGCGCTCCTCAAGTTGTTGCCGAAAGGGCCAGTGGTACAAGGATTTGTTTGGCTAAATAACGATGAACCTGTGTCAGGCCCCATCAAGCCAACAGATGGTTAGGCTTAACAAGCTATATTGGAAGGCAGAAAAACATGTGTTCAGATACCTTAGGGGAACTTCTCAGTATGGATTATGGTACAAATAGAGAGAGGGAGTGGAGCTTCAAGGCTTCACTGATGTAGATTGGGAAAGGAGTCCATCCAACTGGAAGAGCACATCAGGAGGGATCTTCAGTATTGCATCAACAGTAGTTTCTTGGTACAATACAAAACAAAGATCGGTTGCACTCAATTTGATAAAGGCAGAGTACATGGTTGCGAGTCAGGCAACATATGATGCCATCTGGATGAGGAAGATCTTGGTTGGTTTGTTTGGTCATTAGATGGATCCAACTTTGATTTACTATGATAATCAGAGTTGTATAAAATTCTCTGAAAATCTAGTTTTTCATGATAGGTCCAAGCATATTGATATCCAATATCATCATCTCAAAGATTGTGTATTGAGGAGGATTATTTTGTTAGGGTTCATTCCCATGGAGGAGCAAGATGATGAAATTTTGCAAAATGCGTTGTCAAGATGTAAATTTGAGTTTCAGAGAGACAATATTGGGGTAGCTGATAATCCCTTTCTTGTTGAGAGGGAATGCTGAGAAATGGAGACAAGAAATTCTAGTTTAATTTTTCATTGAATTCAAATGAGAATTAAAATGGAATTATATTCTCATGGCAACTTGTAAATAGTTAATTAAGTTTAATTAACATAATTAGCTTAGGAATTTCGAGTTGGAAGTCTTTTAGAAATCATGTATATGTTC
>APFE031028620.1:1957-14808 GCA_000404065.3 Pinus taeda | reverse complement strand
CGGCCAAAAACCATTGAACCGGCAAATTAGGGCACTTTCGGAGAACTTCAAAGCTTCATCGAGTGAGTCCTGGACCACTTGGATAGTGGGAGTTGGGGCTTCACTCACGATATGGGCAGGAGATTGCCCTCCAGAGGCGGATGAGCCACCAGTTATTTTTGCGAAACTCAGAGCCATATTTTACGTAGATCTGCACCAGATCTATACCGTAGATTCAATTCAATACCGCAGATCTATACTGAAGGCTAAAGAAAGATCTCTTCCCAATCTTGGGAGAAGGTATTAATTTAATTTATGATTCTTTTCATCATAACTATACCGAAAGCTGAGAACTGCGAGATCTGCGAGAAAACTGCGAGAAAACTGTGGAAGAGATCTGCGGATAAGAAACGCAGATCTGAAGAGATGCCACGCCCTTCTGCGAGATGTAGACGAAGAGAATTCACCGGAACCGCAGATCTGAAGAACCGCAGACAATTCACTGAATTCACCGAATGAGATCTGAAGAGAAAACTGCGAGAAAACTGTGGAAGAGATCTGCGGAGAGAGCTGCGAGATATGCTACGCCCTTCACCGAATGCAATAGTTTATATATATATACACCCTTCACCGAAACCGCAGATCTGCCAGAGAAAAATGCGAGATATGCTACGCCCTTCATCGGAACCGCAGATCTGAAGAACCACAGACAATTCACCGAATCCTATATAACCCTTGGCCTCCGATATACCATTTTTGTTTCTTCCTTTTGCTTTATCTTCTTCTTTTTAAAGTATTTTCAAAATATTTTTTGAATGAACAATAAATGTTATGGAAAGATGCATGTTACAATATCTGGATCCACCTGGGGATAGTGCTTTTTCCAGAGAAGCACTAAGAACAGCAGATTAGTGCATTCACCCTGGGCATGGAGTCATATATTGCTCTACATAAACTGAAATACTATGGCATTTGCACAATGAATTCACTTCGATAGTCATAATGAAATGATGCTTGCTCTTTAGAACTAGAAATAATGTTTTAAGTATTGCCCATTAACAGGCAGCTGTAGAGTCTCACCATCAAGATTTTCAAGGATGACGGTATTATTGGATCTCACTTCAGAAATTCTAAATGGGCCATACCAGAGAGGATCAAACTTCCCATGCTTATCCTTATCCTCTCTTCTAGTATCCCATCTCAATACTAAGTCTACAACTTTGAAATTGATTTCCCTGGCTTTTCTGTCAAAAATATTTTTCATCTTGGACTGATACATAATCAAATTGTTTCTTACCTTGTCCATGTTTTCGCTAAGCTCCACCAAATCATTTGGCTCTTCTTTCGCCTCCTGAATCATCGCAATCACTGGTTTCACAAGTTGACTTGGAAACAAAGCCTGAGTTCCGTATACCAATTCAAAAGGTGATTTCCCTGTGGATCTCCTTGTAGTTACTCTAGCAGCCCACAAAGCAAATTTTTACTTAGCATCCCAATCTCTTTGATTTTCTGGAATGGTTTTGTTTAGGATCTTCATCAAAGTCTTGTTAGTGGATTCAGCTAGTCCATTTCCCTGAGGGTGGTAAGCTGTCGAATGAGACAAAATAACATTATAGTTTTAACAAAAAATAATGAAATTACTTGAGTTGAAGACTTGAGCGTTGTCTATTATAATTTTAATGTGACATCAAAATCTACTGAAAATATTTTCTTCTAGGAATTTCATCACTATCTGATCATTTGATCTCTTAGAAGGAATTACCTCTACCCATTTGGTGAAGTAATCTGTTGTTGTAAGAACCCATCTGTGTTGTCTAGTTGAAGATGGATTGATTTCTCCAACAAAGTCCAGTCCCCATTGTCTAAATGGCTCCTCTATGAGGATTGGAATTAAAGGTAAAGGAGCTAATCTTTTCTTCTCTGCAAAAACTCGACATTTTTTACAACTTCTAAAAAACTTATAGGTATCACCAAATAAGGCAAGCCAATAAAATCCAACCTGAAGGATCTTGTGTGCAGTTACTTTCCAACTGTAATGTCCCCCACAGAACCCCTCATGATAATCTTTGATTGTTTCTGTAAAGTCATATTTTGTTAAGCATAGTAATAGAATTCCAGTAGGATCCTTCCAGTACAATCTACCTTCTACAATCACATATGGTTGTGCCTTAATCTTTAGCGGCTTATACTTTGTTTTGTCTAAGGATTGAGGACAAGAAAGAAAGCACAAATAACAAATTATATGTTTATACCATTATGAACATAAGAATTTATACCTGATCTTCATTTCTGACTCTTGCTCTCCTTAATTTTCTTCAGCTGCTTTTCATCTACAGGTGCCAACAAGTTAATTCCCAATGCCTGAAAGTTTGATTATGTTAAGATTTTCGCCAACCCTTGTCCTTTTGCCAACTTTGTAGGTTTTATGTCCAAATCATATTCTTGGATCTTGGCAATCTACTTTCCTCTCCTACCTTACATCTCCCTGTAATAATATATCTTTCACTGGAGCATTAGGCACATAAGCAATTATTTGGGACTGCAACACGTAAGTTTTAAAAGTCTTCAGGGCTTTTACTAAGGCATACACCAGTTTCTCAAGAATATTATATTTCAGCTCAGAATCCCTAAGAATCTTATTGAAGAATGCAACTGGCTGCTCTCTCTTCATCATTCTTCTACAGTAAGACAACAACTATCGAACTTGATGAGGCAAATGAAAAAACTTGGAAAGGCTTCTGATAATTAAGATTGATTAAGACAGGAGTTGCCTGCAATGCCTCTTTAATCCTGGAAAATGATTCTTTAGCTTCCTTGGTCTAGCACACTTCATTCTCCTTCTTCAGCATATTAGTGATTTCTTTTAGGACTTCTGCATAATTGGATACAAATCTTCTCAGGAAGTTTTTCTTCCCCAAAACTCTTGAATATCATTTTTACTCCTGGGCAATGGTATTTTCTACACAACTTGTACTCTAGCTGGGTCTATCTTCACTCCTTCTCTGGAAACAATGTGACCCAATAGCTTTCCTTCTTCTAGAGAAAAAATGGATTTGTTGGGATTTAAAGAAAGTCCAAATCTTCTACATTTATCAAAAGTTCTTTTCAAATGATCTAAATGTTTTTCACTAGACTTAGAAAAAATAGTAATATCATCCAAATAAATTGCTACAAACTTATCTCCAACAAATGCCATGTTCATAGCCCTTTGAAATGTAGCTCCTTCACTCATCAATTTGAAAGGCATTCTGGTATACACAAATGTTCCCCAGGGAGTTGTGAACACTATTTTCTTTTGATCCTCCTTGTCCATAGCCACCTGGTTATAACCAGAAAATCCATCTAGCATTGGCATTCTAAAAGATCCTATTATCTTTTGCAGCACATGGTCCATTTTAGGCAAAGGATAATTATCTTTCAAAGAAGCTCTATTTAGATTTCTGAAGTCAACACACAACCTTATTTATCCATTTTTCTTTCTCACAGGTACCAGATTAGCCACCCAATCAGAATACCTGAGTGGGACTATGATTTTAGCATCAATCAACTTCTTGACCTCCTTTCCAATTGATGGTAGAAGTAGAGGATTTATCTGCCTAAGCTTCTATTTGTAGGGTTTAACTCCCTTCTTCAAGGGAATCTTATGCTGAATAATATTTACATCATATGTTTTAAGATCTTCATAGGACCATGCAAAGACATCAACATATATCTTGAAAGGTTTAATATATCTTTCTTTAAAATTAGGTGAAATTCGAGCATATAATTTGACTAACATGGGATTTTCTTGAGTTCCAATGTTATGATCCTGAATATGTTCATCTTGTGAGATTTTCCCTGAGTCCACAGCCACATCATTGGAATTGAATAGTATTTCATGAGGAACAAGTCCCTTTGGAAAAAAATTATCTTTCAATTGAAAGATCTTCTGATTTGCTATTGAATCTTTAAAACCACTGGCTCCCGCAATTTCTGCTATCTCTTCTTTCTCCTGATCAATTTCTGTACCCTAAAATTCTTCAACCATATTCGAAAAATCCTTAATCTGTTGGTCATCTTCAAAAAATTTCCAGTTCTTAACGTTATCAGGAACAAAAGGTCTGTGTCTCATTTCTACCTCATATCCTAATCTTGGATTAATAGGAGGCTTGAACGTGCTAGTAGCCACAACCAATGAATTTGCCAATCTATTTTCATCCCTTGGAATGAATTGAATGTTAAAAGCTTCAAAGAAATTTTCAATCAAATTCCATACCTCATTTCTGTATGCCTAGAGTCTAGGATGCTTTGTTTTGTAATGATCTTTTATCTGCTTAATAATTAGCTCCGAATCTCCAAAAACAGGAATTGATTTGACTCCCATCTGTTTGGTTGTTTGTAGCGCAATAATCAAAGACTAATATTCTGCCACGTTGTTAGTTGCCTCAAACTCTAATTTGAAATAAAAAGGAAACAAATTACCTCCAGGTGCAATTAGAAGAAAACCAACACCTGCTCCTTCCTTGGAGTAAGATCTATCAAATAAACATTTCCACACTTCTTCCATTTGCAGCTTTATAATTACATTTGCTGAAGCAAGCTACTTCTGATTATCTTCAGCCAGCTCTACATTATCATGCAGTGCGAAACAAGCAAAATCATCCTTCTCCTGACTATACATAGGTGAGTTACTTGCTCCATTTTATGTAATTATTTTTACAAACCTAGCTTCTCTGTACAGTCTCCTCTCCTCCCCACCAAAAAGCGGTATAACAACATATGTAAAATCTAACTTCAAAACAACTCCCAATTTAGCCCCTAGGACCTAGATAGAAGCATTCCAAATCTAGCAGGAATATCTGCTACTACAACATCCATGACCAAGCTTCTAGATGGTATCTGGGCTAATGACACTGCTAGATCCTTAATAACCCCTAGACACTTGACCTTGTTTGAGTTAAAAGAATACAAATCTCTATAAGGTTTGGTCACTTGTAAATTTAGTTGCTTCATCACAGATAAAGGCATAAGATTATGTGAGGCCCTTGAATCAAACATGCAATTATGTAAAAGGAAATCATGAACCAGTAGGGGAATATAAAAAGGAGGTATTGAAGAATCTACTTCCTCTACATATAGGCCAAAAACCACTACTGGTTTATCTTCCTGCAGATTTACAGTATCACCCTCACTTTCTTTTGAATTAACAAACTCAGTAATTTCCTTTTGATAAGTAGGTGTTTTTGCCAATTCTGTAAAGGGAACTTGTATTCTTACCTTTTCCAACTCCTTGGTAAGACTAAACAAGTGACTCTATTTAATAGTCTTTTCATTCTCATCTTCACCTTTCTTTATGACTGGAATTATTTGAGGAATTGAAACAAGCTTCTCCAAATGATTTTTTCCAGTTTGATCTTGAGAAGACTCACCTCGAAGCATCTATGTCTTGTCATTCGTATTTTACTTTTGTTTTCCTTTATTTACTTGTTTTTCAGGCTGAGATTCTTGTGGAGTTTCCTTTGATGAGGAAGTTGAAACTTGCTGCCCAACTTCATTTTCTTGACTTCTCGATCTTTTCCTAGATCTCAGGTCATATTTTTTATGTAGTTCAGCCTACATAAAGTTAGAAAAATGTTTCCAATATTCATCAATTTCATTTTCATTATGAATAGCATCTGCTTCATCATACACATACTCCTCTCCTTCAATGCCGAGTTCATCTTCATCAACTGCATATAGTGTAGAAATTAGATCCTCAGATAGTTCTTCACCAGGATCTGCTTCTATGTACAATGGTGCTTGAATCTGATTTTGATATTTTATTTCCTTTTGCAAGATTTGCAAAAGTTGTCTTCTGAATTGGGGATTAAAATTCTTATTATATTGCATTTGTCTCTGAGAGTTCTTATTCTCTAACTCTAACCTATTTAACTTATCTGACATGGTTTTAATTATATTACACATATCCTCCAATGATTGACTTTGGGAGGATTCCATCTTCGCTTTTCCCTTGTCTTGGGAAAGCTGTGTTTTTGGTGATTTTCTTGTAGCCACCAGGTTCGCTTCTATCTCTAAAGCATCTCTTTTGATCTGATCAAGGGTTGGAGCTCTACTTCCCTTAATGTAAATCCAAAATTTGATTCAAAATCCCCTGCAAAATTTATTTTCGCACTAGCAGGAGGAGGCTTAATCTCTGCTGGGAGACTATTGTACAATTTGTTGAATCTTCTGACAAATTCAGCCACAGTTTCATCAGACTTCTTCTTTATGGCATTAAATTCTGTTAATGAATATCCATGGTCTCTTTTTTCTCCCCATCTTAGAATAAACACACATTCCATCTCTTCCCAAGAAGGAATATTATTATTGGGAAGTCCTTTGAACCATTTCCTTGCTTCTCCATCCAGGGACTGAACAAAATGTCTTCGAACAACATCTAAATGTTCAACATTTAGGCTTTCTACAAAATTAAAAAATACTACTAAATGATTCTCTGTTGTCTGTTCATCTTCTCCTGAAAAACGAGGAAGAATTTTGAGGTAATTCTCTAGCATTTGATTGTAAGGTTGTGGTAGTTGAAGAGGTGCATACCTATTCACTAGGAACGCAGGGGATGCCATGTTTACTGAACTTTGATTACCACCATATGTGGAACTTGATTGAGAGGTAAATGGAATGTGCAAAGGGGGTAATGTGGTTATTGGTTGAGGTTTAGTAATTACAACAGGTAAATGAAAAGTAACAGACTCAAAAGATTGTTCTTGACAGCTAGGTTCCTGAAATGAAGATGATGAAAAAGATGATCCTTTACCAAATGAATGTTCAAGTGAATTGCTGCCTAATGCAGACAATGCAGGAATGGGTGTAATTGCAATTTTAGACCTTTCAACCCTGTTAGAAAATACCCTTTCAGGATCTGAATGAGCTTGAACTTTCTTTTGTGAAGTGTCTGATCTTGTATGGGGCCTTCCTGAAGCCAAAATTATTGCTTTGATTCAAAATAGCCAAATGTTTCCTCCTCACTGAACAACCAGAGGAAAATATTGAAACCCAGGGAAAAATCTTCTTATCTTCTCTCCCTGTTAATGATGCCAATTAATGTTGTTGCTTAAGAAACCAATTTCCTGGCTATAAGGAAATTGTGCTTAAGACATTAATAAAGATTATTTATTGTCACTTATTGTTTATTATATTCTCGAATGAAGGACTTGGAAAACTTGGCCTTAGTGTTATAGACATATTTGGGCACTGCAACACCAATCATATATGTCCATAAACCAAGGGCTTATGAGTCCCTAACAGTGTTGTTTCACACCCTAAAAGGAATAAGGTTAGCTGATTACATCATCTCCCAGAAGTTCTCCATGGGAAACTGCTCAGAACTGGTCAAAACTAGACCATACAGACTGCTTAGTGCTAAGGGTGCGATGCATCTCACCTGCCACATGCAAAAAGTGTGATGCATATGCATACTGAAAAGCGCTTCTGTAGGGTGCGATGGGCGAGAGTAGACAAATGGTAGAGATAGATTGCAAGGTGGATGATCATGGAATCTTCCAGAAACTTCTCCTATGACACTTGCCTCTCTGAATTCACCCAGGGATGAGTAAGAGATCATGAATCTCCAAGTGGAACCAAGAACTATCAAAGAGATGACACTAATCATAATCCCAGAAGCTGACTCACCCCCTTGCAAACATCTATATATGGATCGCTCATCCCAGAGATCCAGAGGCTGGAATTTTGTATCTTGTAAGGAAGTGATGTTGGTTTCCTAGTCGAACATCATAGTGTTGGGTGATCTAAGCTTTTTATGAGGTGAAGAAGGGCTTTCATGCTGGGAGGATGACGCTGGGTCAGATCAATGGGTTCTAATCCTCTCTTCTACTCTTTCTATCAATGAAGCTATTCGAGTTTTCCTCCACACTCTTGTGTGTTCGATGATATATGCATTTGTGTGGTCAATATATATCTGGTCCTATATTGTTTATGATTGTAGATCCTAGTACTTTGAAGGTATTATGCTGCTTTGACTTTATAGGTACTCTTTGAACCGGGTAAGAAAAGGAGCGACAAAGATCTGCCAGAGGGGAGAAGGAATAAGCAAGGAACCAAGTGAAAGATTGAGGTTGGTATTCTTTGCTCCTCTCCTATCTACTTCTCATAAAGGAAAATGAGCGTAACTTTAGTTTGTTTGTTTCTAAGATAGCTACCCGTCTTAGTGGGACTAGTAGCTCTAAATAGACACTAGATTTCCCAAGAACAAAATGGCGACTCCACTGGGGAGCGAATAGCTCGTTTGCTTGTCTATATTTGTTTGCTTTATAAACTATAGACAGAGCCTGAAGTTAAGCCAGCTAGCCTTCGAACTGAATTTGCTATGCAAGTGAAAAGTAGATCAATGCTCCTTCAGTCCATCTCTGGGTTTTGTTTATAAACTGAACAATTGATTTGCAAACATCCTAATTGCCCTGGTGGTGGCTCAAGTAACCTCATTAGATTAGCCCCTGTGATTTGCATTTACAGACTATCATTAGCTCGGCCTAAATCCCTGAACTAAGCTGCAAACTATGACCAAAAACCAAGTTGAAGTCTCGTCCCTAGACCATCACCCCTTCTCCTCTTGGCAATCTGGATGCATCGAACCTCCCGTGTGCAGTAGGTGTGATGCATCCCTGTTTCCCTGTGTTGCAGGTGTGATGATCAGATAAGACTATTTCTGCCTCCAGATTTTGGTTTTTCTTCACTCTCTTCAGCTTTATTCAGGAGTTTTGCTGTCTATGATTAGTATACCACTGTGGAAACTCCCTTCCTTCACATTATTCAGCCTCCATTGTACAAAGAACTGCAAATGTTTTTATGTATTTTTTGCCATTTACAGTTCTCCTTTACAAAGAAGTAGCTTAGTCGAACTATCGTCTTTTGATTTGGAAGTGTCGCAAGTGTCGTTTTCAGTTAAAGAAAATAATCCTACTATTCTTGATGGTCGATTACACTATTGCTCTTGTATTTGATTTGAATTGATAGTTTTTCAAGTGTCGAAAGCAGTTTTTAATTCAAAATCGCAAAGTGTCATCATTGTCTTCCTTTTGTCTTTTGGAGAGAAAATTGTTAGTACTGTTGCTTTGAAAAGATAATTCAAATTTGTACTTAGCATTATTTTTGTCATCCACACATTAAGAAAGTAGAAAACAAATACATGCATGTGCATTTGCGTTTAGACTACTTGCTTATTTTGATTTAGGATAGTGCATCTAGTGTGTGCTCTCTGCTCTATGTTGAAAGAATCTCGCTTCTCTTTCCTTAGTAGCTAGGATTTTCATTGCAAAAAGAATAATAAACGATTGTTTATCATCTTAGATTGCATTTTAGGAATTGTAGATCTACATCACGTGGTGAACCTTAAAGGAAAACTTCTTAAGAAAGATCAATTGTAAAATAAATTCAATGAACATAAAAACACTTTGGAACCTAATGCACAACATTTAGAAGTCTAGGCTAGAGATGTATTCTGGTGTTGTAAAGCCTAGTAACTATCACTTTCATTGTAGGTTGGGTGATTCCTCCTCTTTGAGATGACAAATGCCAGTACGGACTTGTGCTCCCATGTACCGTCGAGTATATATTAGGAGATCACAATAGGCTATATCCTTTATCCTTAGGAAGCTGTGTCTGTCGCCCTATCAATCGCAATGCACTGAACACAACATTCGGGAAGATTGACTTCCATACTGTAAAAAGTATTCTGCAGTTTTGCGATTGGTTTGGTAATCCCTCTGTCTAGATTTTCAGAGTAGTCTCTTTCATTCCTTTTCAGAGTCCTTAAAGGAAAAGGTCCATCTGAGCACTTCTCACTTCAAGCTCATTAAAAATCGAAGGCGACTAGAGTCATCTTTAGCTTTTTCTCGACTCTTAAAAATTGAAAAAGCAAGTTGTGTCAAAGCGTCATAAAATTTATTTTAATCGGAATAACGTCACTGTTCCCTTATTGGTCTTAGGTTGAGAAAATGGAGTCCAACAACCAAGGATTTCCCCTTGAGGGAAATCCTAGTCCTTTCTCCTCTCGGGGAGATGTTGGTGCACCTCATATGGCCACATTATCCCTTCCAGGACTAACAATCGGCTTGCCAATATGGCTCTTCTCGACCTTTGTCGTTCAAAGCACCGTGATTCTTGAGCAATCAAATCAGCGACTAGATGATACTAGAGTTACCCCCCAACCTTCTGCTTCATTGTTTCTCCCTCCCCTCCTTCCTGTTCACTTGGTGAAGCTAGTAAAGCTAAAAACCAAGTAACTGAGAAGAAGAAGAAAGGGAAGGAGAAGGAGAAGAAGAAGAAGGAGCCAAAGGAAAAAAAGGGCGACAATGCATCATCTAGTGAAAATCCACACACTGCACCATCCAAACCTAAATCTCCATGTGTCATTTGCAAAGGAGACCACTATCATTGAGATTGTCCTTGCATCCCTTAGATCTTAAGGGACTGGTCTCCTCGTTTGCACAATCCGGTGTCGTCAACCTTTGACGATCATGTTGAGCGTACACCGTGAACTAGTGAAAACGAAGTCTCTGGGCAAAACGGAAAATATAAATTTCCTTGTAGACTGTGTGAGGAAATCATGCCGTCCACCATTGTCCCTTCCTAGACGAAGTTAAAAGAGTGTTGGATAACCGCCCTACTTCACTACTATGGTTTCCTCCTGGATATAAGAAACTCTTGCCGAGTCCATCGCTAGTTGAAAATCCAACTGACACACCTTTGTGGTCGGTCGAAGCATTTATCATTGAAGATAAACCCTCTGAGTCCATACCAGACCAAAGTCATCGGATCGAGATGGCAGTCGACCCAGTATTTTCTTCGGAAGGTCCATCTTCAGATGATACAGTCACCGAAGAGAATGAGAACGACACCATTCAAATTATTTTTGTAAACACAGACTCTGATGAACATGGGGGCAATCTACCCATTCCTTTACCGCAGGAAGGAAGTTCGCCAGAGTCGTATCCGGCCATTTATTCGTCCCACCTCCGAGCAACCTAGTTGTTTCCTTCGACTGGAATCGACTAGGCAGACCCTATCTACCATCTAATGTACCATTCTGAATCATTGTACAAGCTTACAAAATGGTCATGGTTGGTACTATCATAAATGAAGGGGATTCTATGAGTATCCTTTCCTTAACTGCTTAGAAAGTGATTGGTTCGCCATCGCTTCTGCCTGACATGTGAAAGTTGACAGGCTTCGACAAAGGAACCAGTCGACCGTTAGGGATCCTTCCAAATTTGCCTATAAATTTGAGAGGGAAAACCATTTATTTGAACGTAATGGTAGTCCTAGGACCTCTAGATTACAATCTACTCCTTGGGCGTGACTACATTTATAACATGGAAGCCATTGTCTCCTCACTCTTTCGAGTAATTTGTTTTCCACATGAAGGCAGAGTGGTCCAACTCATAGACCAGCATTCATTCCCCGGCTCACACATAGCTAATAGTCAAATGCCATCCCTAACTAGCCTTTTCACGCAAGGAATGCCTCATCAATGTCCAGTTTTTCCACCTGATGAGCGCGAGTAATTTGGTGATTGTGACTGAAACCCAGGGGGCATGCACCCTAGTCTGCTTCGGCAGAAGAATCCTAGGTATAAGGTGGGTTTCCACGTAGGAATATGACTAGTCTAACACACCCATCCATTTAGGAAAATGGGATTAGACTGGAATAAGATACCTCCATCAAAAGGTATGCCTTTCCTAACAGAGCAAATGCTTTGTTTACAAATTGAAGGGTAACCTGGAGACTCTACTTCATTATACCTAGGGGCATGCAAACCTTTTCACATGGAAAGTGAAAAGCGACCATTTATTTTCTTAGTTTGTAGATTCTCAACCCTTTAAACTCATAGGATTGGTCGTTCTTAGCTCACATAAATAAAGGATTCAGAGCAAAGTTTCGAATGGTGCAAGCTCCCTAAAAATTGAACCTATCGATGAGACATCCTCATTATACCATTGGCACAAGCAGTTTTATGCAAAGTTCAAGCTCGTTAAAAATTAAACCTAAGCAATGAGCACATGTTCCATCAGAGTTTAAGCTCATTAAAAAATGAACCAACCTCTGGTAAATGACCATTGCGAACGCATTATCATCAGCTTTTGAGCCTTGGTCATGTCCTTACCATCACCTCCACTCTCTTTTAGTCGATCATACGCCTCCATTTGATTGTTTACCCTTTTGAGGAACAGCTGCGATGAGTGATTCTGTTAGCCATCCTCGTAACACTGCCATGATTGGAAAATTCCAAACCTTACCTAGAACTAGCTGCTACCCGAAAATATCACTCGTTCCTCAAAAAACGAGTCTCCTTTAAGCTCTTTTCATCTGACTCGTAAAATATGAAAAGATTGTCGAGAAATTGGCCTCTCCAGCTTGTTAAAGCTATCAGAAGTGCTATCCCTCCTCTGGATTTTAATCTTTTTGGACCTGAGGGATTATTACACAAAAAGATCAAGCGCTTGTCTTGTTCGGCTCGTTAAAACTATCAAAAAATCATCCCTTTCGTATTATTTTATACTTTTTTGGACTTAAGGGATTATATGAAAAAAAAGGATTACTGGAGTTTCCTTTCCGTCCCTTTTCAGACTCTCTAAAATTGAAAAAGGACTGAGTTGTCTTTGTCATTAAACTCGTTAAAACCAACAGCAACAAACTTGTCCATGTAGACAAGAATGAGTTTCACTGTCGCTAGCCTCGTTAAAACATAGCGACGGGTTTGGCCGAAGGGAAAATTATAGAACAAGCATATTTTATCCTCCTCAAGCTTGACAAAAATAAAGAGGTATTGGTCAGCAATGATTGGGGAAAATTGGGAAGAAAACTTGAAGAAACTTTATTGG
>APFE031028614.1:45996-98908 GCA_000404065.3 Pinus taeda | reverse complement strand
TGAATGGAGTAGAAAAATGCCTACAAGTGCACAATAACAGTTAAAATTTTAAATTGGTGTAAAGTGGTGGTTTTATGATTTGTAATCGTGTCGTTGGATTGGCTTGATTTGGCACGAGTCTGTTGGCTAATGGCCCAACCCATTTATTTCCCAATGGCAAGAATGGAAGTGATTGGGTGGATGGGACAACTTGGCACCGTGAGGTGGCGGGTGTCCAACGGTCGAATAAATGAGTGGTTTGGCTTATACTCAATACAGATTTTCAAGGGGCCCGGAGAGCGGTTGATGGTATGAGATGGGGGGTGCCAATTCACAAGGGCACAACATGTATGGGGGTTCAAACTGCCGACTTCGGACCCCCCCAGGATTAACTTTCGGAAGGTGTGTGTGGGGGGGGGCGCGAAAAGGGACATGGGTCATTAGATCGGGTGGAGTGAGAGGAGATGGGGTGAAAGGTGGTAGATCGATTAACGATGATGTGACTGGTGAGTACGTTAGTGGGGTTGGGAGATAAATGGGGGTGAACCATAGAGAAAGAGGAGTAAGTGAATAAGGTTTTTAGGGGGGAATGATTATTAATAGGATAAAAGACCCCTTTCCTTATAAATTTCCTTATTCCATAGCCTAGGAATTTTTTTTTTCTCTTCCATTTGCAGGGTGCAATTAGACTTGCAGACCCTTTCATCATTTTTCTTCTTTTTCTTTTTTTTAGATCACTTTTTCTTTAAAAATCTAACCTACTCTATCACTTATTTCTCCCTTTTGGTCCAGATTAAACAGTTGAACCAAATTCAACTTCTACCTAGCTACTGATTTGCTAAGGTTAAACTGTTTTGAAAATCTTTATTTTCTAACCTATGAACATAAATTGAAATTTGTTCAATCATGCTTAAACCATATGATTTTAACAACATTTGGGGTTCTCTTTTCTTTTTCCTTTTTGTCTTCTTTTTATATACCCTCTTTTAAATTCTTTTCTCCTTTTTCTCTTTTTTTTGAAATCAATTGAAAATTGACATCTTATGAACAATTTGAAACCTGCAAATTGTGAAATACTTAATCACCTTGATATCCTATAAATTATAGGACCCTAACAAATTTCAAACAAGAAAAGTTTGTTTGCATAATGTCACGAAGGAATTGAAAGAATTGTGTTTTCGACATCTATATAAAATTTAAAACATTAGCATAAATATAAATTGGGATAACATCTTAAAATCAACTACTATAAATGCTCCAAATGAAAACATTGACATTGAAGACGAACGTGAATCAACTATCAATTCAAAAAATGAAACACCAATTGAAACATTGGTACATGGATACATAGGGTCCAAATGCATCCATGATTTGCAAGACAAGCTAATTGGAGTTCCTCTAGCTAAAGGGAAACCCCCCCTTCAAATTTTTAGAGACAAATATGCAAAGGAAATGAACTTTCCATATATTTTCTTTGGAGACCCACATGATAGTGACATTTTAGAAATATTTTTCTACCAAAAAGTTGTGCAGTGGGAGTTAATGCATTGTAGTGGTGAATTATTTTACCACACAAATAATATTCTTTTCAAAATGTTGTGAATAATAATTGAAAATTTTCTTTCATGCATTTGAATAAGAATAATAAAAGGGAAATTAAAAGGGATAAAGTTACTAGCAAAATATGTGAAATACAATCCAAACTTGTACAAGATTCTTAAAAGCAAAATTCGTTACATGGATTTCAAACACATAAGAATATCTCCTGATTTCTTGCAACATATGAAGAAAAATATATTTTCCATGATACATCAACAAGGACCACTAACTTTTTTCATCACATTTACAAGAACTAAACATCGATGGGCTCCATTAGTCAATACATTGACTAGATTACATGGAAAAAGAATAAAAAGAAAACATATTAAAACAATAGAAGATTGCAACATTGACTATCTCATAAGAAAAAATGTAGTGACATATACTCGTAAATATAGGCATAGAATTAAGGCCTTAAAGAAAATGATATCTCAAGATAAAACATTCTTAAGAAATATAGTGGATCACTACTTCGTAACTGAATTCCAAAATAAAAGAAGCGAACATAAATATGGGTTTCTATGGGTTGAAAATGCACCAATATATGGAGTTAGTAGTAACATTTACATTGAAAATTTCATCAACAATTATTTGACTTGAAACACAGATCACCTTTGATCTAAATCTTACAAAAATACATCAACACCACCATACAAAAATTTATAAAAAGATAAAAATATCACATTTTAGATATGATTTACCAATGCTACCCATGAGAAGCACAAAAGTTCTTGAAACAATTTCCTTGGTAGATGACACAATGAATGAAAAAAGAAAAATTGTTACATGATATCATGGAAACCAAAAAATAATATAGCAATAGTACTTTTGATGATTTTTTGGATGAGTTACATTTAACTAAAACTAGTTACATCGTCACAATACAAATTACATTGAAGAAACCAATGATTTTATTAGAACGAAAACCCTCTCACATTTGGAACACTAGCTTTAGAAAGAACATGCCACAACTATGGGCTGCAAAGAATGCAAATAATGATGCCCAATTTGTCCTTAATGCATATGCAATTGCATCATATTGCACATCTTAGATGAAAAAAATTGACAAATCAATGACAAATTCATTTAAAAGAATAATAAGACACCATGAAAAGAGAGAAGTAAATTCTGTTTAAATGATACATTCATTGGGCAATGCTTTGATTAATCTCCAACAGATGTTGGCCCAACAAGTAGTACATATAACACTTTCTTTTCCATTAAATAATAGTTCACGGAATGCACATTTATAAACATGACCCCAATTGATGAATGCACATTTATCCTCGAAGCATCATTTCTACTAAAACAAGAAGATGACAACTCTAAAAATGTAATGTGTAATTCCATTATTGATTATTACATTGGTTGAAATAATGCTATAAAGTATGTATGCCTCGTTGAATTGTTTGGTCCCTATACTACTAGTGTAACCCCTTATTGTTATTAGTACAACCCCCTTACTGTTGTGCCCATGTAGTCCCCATATTGTTATTATTGTGCCCCATAGAAGCCCACTATTGTTATTATTGTGCCCTTACATTATTCTTTTTTTGTCGGCTCTGATATATTATGACCTTATCCTATTGAGAAGGGGTCTTTTTCCTTGTCTCATCAAGATTGTTCTTTGTGAATGTAAAGGAGGTTTCCCCTCTCAAAGGGTTATTCTAGGTAATTGATCTATCTTTCCTATCTTTTTGTGAGCTGGTTTCATAACATGAATTTTCCTCAAGGTACAACAAAAATGGCACACCCATTGCAAAAAGAAAGAAACCAAAGGTAATATGACTCATCAAATACAAAAAGCACATTCAGTATGAAAACTATTTTAGGGAAAACCTTTTGTTGTATGTTCCATTTGAAAAAAACGAGAATGTAGTAAAACAAAACTTGGCCTCATGGGAAGCCACATATGTCTTACATTAAAATGCAATATAGATAAATTAATATGAATTCACATATAATATCAATTCACTATGGGGCAATTTGGAAAATGAAATTTAGGAAATCCAAAATAATTCCATTGATCCCATTGATACGACGAAAAAATAGAAAATCATTGAACACTTTAGCGAAAAATATGATTTGCAAATAGGCTTGCAATGTTCCCATCACCATGAAAAAAAATACAATTGTATATTGGATTTAATTTTTCAAAGCATCCATTTCTAGTTGAAAATGTGGAATATCACAAATTACGAAGAAATTTCAATAGGGAACAACAAGAAATTATCAAAGACATTGCAATGAAAAAACCTATGAACATGCACAAACCATTGTATATATTACTAATTGGATGAGCCAGAGATGGGAAAACATTTACAGGAAAAGTAATATTCCAAATGATCATATGAATTTGTGATGCACACCATTCAACTAATCCTTTGAAACCAAAGGGGTTGATACTAGCATACACAGGAAAATCTACACAAGTGGTACAACTATCCATCCTACATTGCTTATGCCCTTTAATAGGTATGCCCCTACACCACTTAGCAATAAAACATTAGATGCACTTAGAAAACTTTACCAATAATTGAGACTAGTTTTCATTGATGAGGTTTCCTCGCCACGAAGTTATTTGTTGGTTTGCATTGATGATCAATTGAGAAACATTAAACATGTCTAGACTAAATACTTTGAAAATGTTGAAATTATATTTTGCAGTGATCTCTATCGAGGATATACTATACAAGATTAACTGATATTTGAACAACCTATTCTCAACAAACAACCAGTTCCATATTAACTTTGGAAAGAAAATGTAAAATGTTATGAATTGCATACTACAATGCACCAAAGGGATGAAAAAATCATCTCAATATTGAATAGTGTTAGGTGTGGAGCCTCATTATCTTCCTAATTATTCAGAGGTTTTTGTTTCAGTTGCATTGGATCCCTATTCTTTGCCGCTCATTTAACTAGAATTAGGGGGTCCAACGGGGGTGATGACGAATTTTATGACCCCCCCTTGAAGGGGCTTCAAGGGCAGCACCCCCAAAGCTAAAGATAGATGAAAAGTTTCCTTGTAAAATATTGTAATTTCATAGTAAATTTGGGCCATTCATTAGGAGGATGATATGATGGTAAAAGTTATGTTAATGTAAGGTTTTATTCCCTAGAAGGCAACCCTTGGTTTATGAGGCAATTATAGTGTGACTGTGTATGATTATTCTGAGCAAGAGAGAAAGAGGAGGCTTTTTTATAGTGAAGAAGAAATTACAGTTGACCTGTTGTAGGTTGTATCTATTCATTTTGTTCGATAATATAAAAGGAAGGACTGACTATTTCTTCGTGGACATAGCCCAAATTGGGTGAATCATGTATTTCTCTGTCTCTCTTGTTTTATGTGTTTCTGTGTTTGTGTTTCCAAAATATTTTGTGTATTTCATTGCTTCGATAATTAATTTCTAACAACTAGTATTAGAGTCAAAGGTCTATTTGGCTAATAAACTCATAGGTGAGAAGGGTTCCTCGTTCAAGTGGGAGCAATGGTGGAAGATGACAGGTTTAGGGTTGAGAAATTTAATGACCAAAACTACTAGTTGTGGAAGATTATTTGTATTAGAAAGATCTATACCTACCACTGAGTAGAAAAACAAAGAAGCCGATGAGTATGGCACACATAGAATGGGAGATTCTCGACAAAAAGGCACTAGGAACAATATGATTGTGTCTGGCAGCATCAGTGGCATTCAACATTTCAAAGGAAACAACAATAAAAGGTTTAATGAGGGCATTGGAAAAACTATATGAAAACCCCTCAACCTCAAATAAAGTATTTCTTATGGAGCATCTATTTAATATAAACATATTAGAAGGTGGATCTATTGTTGATCATTTAAATGAATTTAACATTGTTACTAGTCAATTAAGTTCTATAGGAGTAAATTTTGATGATGAAGTTAGGGCTATGTTGCTTCTATGCTCATTACGAGAAATTTGGAATGAATTAGTTATGGCTATCAGTAACTCTATCTCTAGATCCAGTAATTTAAAGTATGATGATGATGTTGGCATTATCCTTAGTGAGGAAATGCAATGGAAAATCTCAGGTGAGACATCAGGTAATGCTTTGACTACAGAGACTAGGGTAAGAAAAATGGAAAGAGGAAGGATCCCAAGGAAATCGTAGTAATACAAGAAAAGGAAGATCTAAATCTAGATGAGGGATGGTGTGTTGGAAATGTTGGAAGAAAGTACACCTAAATAAAGACTGCAAATCTCGAAAAGGAAAAGAAGGAGATGAACATGAAGAGAAAAATCATGAAGTGAATGTGTTATGTGATGTGTTGGAAGATGTTTTGATTATTTCATTAGAGAATATTATTGATGCTTTGTGGTAGATTCAGGGGCCTCATTCCATGCTGCACATGATAGGAAACATTTTCATGACCACATTCAGGGAGATTTTGGACACGTTCATTTGGGTGATGATAAATCATGTAAAATCATTGGAATTGGTAAGTTTTTTATAACGCAACAAAATGGAAACCAATGGTTATTGAAGGAGGTAAGGAAATTTCTAGATCTGAATAAAAGATTAATTTCAATAGGGAAATTAGGTGGTGAAGGTTGTGTAACTACATTCATAGAAAAAACCCGAAACGTCACTAAAGGAGCTCTCGTAATAGAAAAAGGAGAAAAGGTTGGTACATTGTATTTATCAATGGTATTGTAATTTTGTTAATTATTTAATCTCCATAGGAGTATATAAAACATTATGGCATCATAGGCTCGGGAACATGAGTGAGAAAGGGATGCAAATTCTTCACTCAAGTAATTTGTTTCTAAGTTTGAAGCATGCTAATTTGGATTTATATGAGAATTGTGTTTACGAAAATAGAAAATAGTCAAATTTATCAGAGTTGGGAAGGAAAATAAGAGATAAAAATAACAACTTATGCATACATATGTATGGGGACCAACTCAGGTATCATCTCTTGGTATGTCTCATTATTATGTTACTTTTATTAATGATGGTTCTAGAAAAACCTGGATTTATTGTATTATGAATAAATATGATGTATTTGATACTTTCAAGAAATGGAAACCTTTGGCTGAGAATGAGATAGGAAAGAAGTTAAATTGTCCCAAATTAGACAATGGAGCTGAATACTGTAGCAAAGAGTTTGATAACCATTGTTCATAACATGGAATTCATAGAGAGAAGATAGTTCCAGGAAAGCCATAGGAAAATGGTGTGTTAGAAAGGATGAACATGACAATCATGGAGCATGCAAGGTACGTGACATTGCATGCAGTATTTCCCTTACAATTTGGGCAGATGTTATAGATATTGTTGTTTATCTAATAAACAAAGGGCCTTTAAGTTCCTTTTATGGTGGTATTCAAGAGGAGGTATGGACAGGTAAAAAGGTAAACTACTCATTTTTAAAGACTTTCAGTTATGAAGCCTTTTTCCATATTAATAAAGAAAATAGAACAAAGCTTGAGGAAAAATAAAATATATGTACATTTATTCGACATGGTGTTAATGGTTTTGGTTATCACTTATATGATCATGAAAATAACAAAATCATTAGGAGAAAAGATGTCATATTTAATTGAAAGGTATTTCATAAGGATTCGATGCAAGAAAAGAAACAAGAAAAGGAAAACAGAGAATATGCAGTGCTTGATGAGATCACAAAAAAGTAAAGGTTCCTCGAAATCATAAAAATTTATAGCCACAACAATAACAACAACCACAATATCAACATGCACCTCCAACACTTGAAAGTGGTTGTAGAACATCACTAGGATAAGTAGACCCCATGAACGATACCCTCCTTCACTATATTTTGTATTGTTGACTGATTCTGGTGAACCAGAAATATATGAAGAAGCAATATAGATAGAAACCAGGAAAAAGCGGGAGAAATCCATGGAAAAAGAGATGGACTCCTTGATGCATAACGAGGCTTGGGACTTAGTCAGATTTCCTCTAGGTAAAACAACATTGCAAAATAAATGGGTTTATAGGTTGAAGGAAGAAGATGGAGGAAAACAGAGGTATAAGGCTAGACTTCTGGTGAAGGGGTTTACACAAAATAAAGGTATAGACTTTGATGGAATTTTTTATTCTGTTGTTGAAATGACTTCAATCAAAACCATTTTACGTCTAGTGGCAGTAGAAGATTTGCATATTGAGCATTTAGATATAAATACATCCTTTCTCGATGGGGATTTGGAGGAAGAAATATATATGCAAAAGCCATAAGGGTATGGGGTCAAAGGAAATTAGATATTAGTGTACAAATTGAAGAAGAGCTTGTATGGCTTAAAATAGGCTCCAAGGTAGTGGTATCTAAAATTTGAGAGGTTTATTTCTAAACAAGGTTATATTAGATGGCACTTTGACAATTATGTCGATACTAAAACAAAAAATGATGGAAAGTATATTATTTTGATATTGTATGGATATGACATGCTTTTTGCAGGGTCTAACATGTACGAAATAAATGTGCTCAAAAGAAAATTGGAAAATTCAATTTCAATGAAGGATTTTGGAGTTGTACAACAAATCCTTAGTATGAGAATAACTAGAGATAGGAAAAATCACAAATCATCATTGTCTTAGAGTGGGCACATAGAAAAGGTGTTGGAAAGATTTAATATGCAGAATGGATTGCGAGTTAGTACACCTTTGGCTAGCCATTTCAAACTAAGTAAGGAGATGTGTTCCAAGACCCAGGAAGATATGGATTATATGTGTAAAGTTCCATATGCATCAGTAGTTGGAAGGTTAATGTATGCAATGGTCTACACAAGGCTTGAGATTGCACATGCAGTGGGAGTTGGAACCAGATATATGAAAAATCCAAGAAAAGAGAATTAGATGGCACTGAAGTAGATTCATAGGCATTTGAGAGGTACCACAAATCAAGTATTTTTCTTTGGTGGTTCAAACGTTTCTCTATAGGGATACATTGATGAAAATATGGTAGGTGATAGAGATAATAGGAGTAGAACCACGGGATATGTGTTTACTATAGGTGGGAAAACTGTCAATTGGGTTTCAATGTTTTAAAACCATGTTTCACTTTCAACAATAGAAGCAAAGTATGTTGTTATTATGGAGGCTAGTAAAAAAATGATTTGGTTACAAAGGTGTATGGATGAGTTGGAAAAGAAGCAGGAGATGGGCAGGTTATACAATGAAAACCATAGTACCATTCATCGTAAAAAGAAATCAACAATTAATTCCAAGACTAAACATATACATATCAAGTACCATTTCATACAGTCAGTGTTGTAAGATGGGCATTTGAAGCTAGAAAATATACACACTAATCAAAATCCTAGAGATATGTTAAAAAAAGTTGTTACCAGCGAGAAATTGAGATTATGCTCAGTTTAAATTAGTCTTCAAGTATGATGATGAAGATGAGAAAAAGCGAGGTCCATATTAGAAGAATTTTCCAACAAGTGAAGCAACGGTGGAGTTTCTATAATCAGTCTCCAAGTGGGAGATTATTGGGTGTGCAACATGATCATCTTCCTAATTGTTCAAAGATTTTTGTTTCAGTCGCGTTGGATCCTTGTTCCTAATGGGGCGAAAACACCACCAGTTTAATCACCGTCAGGGGGGTGATGATGAATTTTATGAGGCCCCCCTAGGTGGGGGTTCGGGCATAGTGCCCCTGAAGCTAAAAAAGGAAGAAAATTTTCCTTGTAAAATATTGTAATTTCGTAGCTAATCTCGGTCGTTCATTAGGTGTATGATCTTACGGTAAAAGTTATGTTAATTTGGGGTTGTTTTTCCTAGAATGACACCCTCGATTATTTGAGGAAATTGTATTGTAGTTGTATATGATTATTCTAAGTGAAAGAGAGAGAGGAGGATGTGTGAGATCAAAGAGGAAATTACAACAAATATGTTGTAGGTTGTATCTCTTCATTTTTTTGGATAATATAAAAGGAAGGACTGGTTGTTTCTTCGTGGACATAACCCAAGTTGGATGAACCACATATATCTGTGTCTCTCCTGTTTTATATGTTTTTTTATTTGTGTTTCCACAATATTTTGTGTATTTGATTGCTTCGTTAATTAATTTCTAACAAATAGAATCCTAACAAACACTCAAACAGAAGATGATCAAGTATATTTGAACAAAAATTGTGTTAGGACTACACCTATTGACCCTTATGTCCCTTACCATTTTTTATAAAAATCAATATATTTCTTTGCACAATAAGAAAATATTTGTTGGCATTATGGTGCATGTGTTGTACTTGATGGAAACCCTCTCATAGAAGATCATCTCACTTACATATAACTAGATGAATCTACAGAAGAGATATCAGATGTGACTGAATGCATGGGATGCAGGACAACTCAAAGGAATCAGATGATAGTTCTAAGTGTGACAAGTTACCTTTGCCATCAAGCCCAAAGGGGGAGATTGTTTGCATTATGAGATAAGTATTGTCCTTGATGGCAAACCACACAGATGACGAATCATAGTGCAGAAGGTCAGCAACAAGGAATTAGTGATCAATCTACAAGAATGAAGAAAGATGAGTATACACGTAGGTTCACTATATACCAAGTCGCATACAGACGCAGGTTATACGCAGGTTCACTATGTACCAAGTCACGTATACACGCAGGTTCGCTATATACCAAGTAGGGTATACACGCAGGTTATACTCGCAAGTTCTCTATATACAAAAATGCGTATACACGCGGGATTGTTGATCAGAAGTCGCGTATGCATATGCACACACTTCCATGCACCGAAAAGTGCGTACATGTGGGATAACTTACTTTTGGTCCATGGTAGTTAGTCCTTGGTATTTGAACCTATGATTTTGGACTGTAGTATCTTGTCATATGTGTTGATCCCTAGTATTGGGTTCATGGTATTGGTTTGTTATGGTTTTGAATCATGGTATTGTAGAAGGCCTAAGACTATAAAAGGAGAAGAAGATAATTAGGCAAACACAATTGAGAAAGTCTTGAATATCTGATGAAGGATGAGATCTAGTATGCAGGTTATGGGTTGCTTGATCTAAGCTAAGGAGGGATCTCACAAGTTGATGGAGAACAAGATCTAAGGATAGACCAGGATCAAATGGTTTGAAATGAACTATCTCTATATGATTGATTATGTTTATTCTAGATCTGTATACTGACGCATGTAATGATCTGAATTGGGTATAACTTAAGTTTGAAATCGCTGCAAGTCATGATTGAATATTTATAGATCTATACGCGGGTTGGCTTTGGTAAAAGTGCGTATGTACGCGGGTTTGGTTTATCCAAGTAGCGTATACCATTTAAGCTATGATGATATAGTTGGTTCTGAATAGTGTTGCAGAGTTCAGGGTTCTGCTCAGTGTTCTGGTGACTACTTTTGTCGACAGATTCAGTATTGGGTGATTCAGAGAATGATAATGCTAGTGTTGATTGATTGTGTGCTTCAATGATATTGATGGGTCCAGTATGAAAATTGGATGAAACGTGGCCTTCAAATTATAGAGTGGTGCTTCAGTGTATCCAGTCTGAAAATTTATGAAACGTGGTACCTGGAGGAGAGAAGATTGTAGGCCGATGCCTACGTACTAGTATCTTAGCTAGTACAAGAACTATGTGGGTTGTAGCTCCCTTCCAGAAGAAGCTGGAAAATGAGAGAGGGTTGTAGCTCTCTGCAGGTTGCAGCCTGCGTACTGGTAAAGGACTGTACCAGTACATTGTAAAAGAAGTTTCTTATTAAAGGAAGATAGAAACAAATTGCAGCAGGTGGTTTTCACCCACATTGGGTTTCCACCTTATATCATGGTGTTCATGTGTGCTTCTTGTGTGTGATGATCTGTTCTGTTTATTGCCTCTATTTACTGTTCATATGGTCAATGAAGTTCTGATGCATTATCTAAAGATCAACATGTAATGGATTATCTGACTTATAAATAATCTGGATATACGCTAGTTGCTTTAGACACAGTCGCGTATACACGCGGATATCCTTAACTGAAGTAGCGTATCTAAGTAAGAAAATGAAAAGGTTTTACTAATCTGATAATACTGATTCCCCCCCCCCCCCTCAGTATTATTTCCAACAATTGGTATCAGAGCAAGTCCTTTGGTAGAAGCTTGATCGCTTGAAAGAGATCCGTGGAACAATGGGAAGGAAGCTTAAGAAGAAAGCACCGAAGAAGAAGAAGACATATCAGAAGAACTATGACAATGGGAGAATTGATTGGGGATTAGGCATAAGAAGCTCTTTAGATTCAGATTTAGATGAAGATGAACTATCAGGTATGAATTTGCTATCCTATGATGTTCCAGCTATCTTTCCAAATGGAAGAGATGAAAGTGATAGTGAAACAACTGAACTTGCTCTTATGGGTGAAGAAGAAAGATATCAAATAGACGCAAAATTTAAAAGGCTTTCAAACATAATCAAAGATCAACAAGATCTTTTGAACAAATGGGAATGTGAAACAACTAAACTTGCTCTTATGGGTGAACAAGAGAGATATCAAATAGAGGCAGAATTTAAAAGGCTTTCAGACACAATCAGAGATCAACAAGATCTATTGAACAAAAGGGAATGCGACTTCAAAGAAGAAACTACCAAACTGAAAGCCAACCTGAAGTTATTCATGGACAAATATCTAAAGTTGCTACATGACAAACCAGAGGAAGAAAGCAAGAGAAGGAAGTCCTACAAGGACAAACTTCAAAAGATGCATGATGAAGTAACATCTCTAAGAAAAGAAGTCAATGAAAACAACACAAAAATCAAGAAACTTAGAGATAGATCCAGTGATTATGAAAGTCTTGAAGCTACAACCCTCTCACTAAAAGAAGAACTTGAAGAAGCCAAAAGGAAGAATAAAGATCTACTCCAAACTATTGAAAAATAGGAATCACAGCTGGAATGTGCCTCCAGAGTTCGTCAAATGCTGCAGAATGTAAATGAAGAACAAGAAACGGAGATACTCAATCTAAGGGCAACAAGTGGAAGAAGGAAGGGAAAGTCAGAAGAAATTCTGTAAGAGGCAATGTCTTGAAAAAAGGAAGAGCAACATCAAGTTGAGGTAAATATCCTTGAAGTAAATTAGAAGATAAAGAATAAGCTTTTACGATTTCCAAGATAGTACTAAAGTCTTGGATGATATTCTTAGTAGTCAAAGGTCTCACTGCTTCAAACGAACTGAAGGTTTTCATGAATCGGTTGAAGGAGAATCTAGTGCACAAGGTGAAGCAAGGAACTCTAAAGAGAAATCTAAAATGATCAACAAGGAGATAAGAGGTCAACCCCATCAACAACCAAGGAAAGAAGTTCTTAAAAGAAAATATTTTACTCCTTACTATGGAAGTAATAGTCGGCCATTTACTCAGATGAATAACATTCAATGTTATGTATGTCATAATCTTGGACATGTTGCAGCTAGTTGCAGAATAAGAAGAGTTCAAGACCATCATGCAGAAAGATCATCTCATTCAAGGTACTTTAATGGATATTGTTTTGCTTGCAATATGTATGGTCACAAAGCTGTTGATTGTTACTGGAGGAATATGAAACATATGAGATGTTATGCATGTAACAAGTTTGGACATATAGCAAAGGAATGCAGGAAGAAGTTTCGGGCAACACACCAAAAGGAGAAAACATCAACATGCTTGAAAGTGTGGAAGAAGAAGGAAGTTCAGTCAGAAAGATGTGGCACAACACAGGATACTCAGCACAACACAGACATAACTGACTCAGGGGGAGCTGAAAGTGTTAATCTTCAGTGCCTGTTGGAGAGGTAAATCCCCTCTACGGATAGAGGCGATCCCTACTAACCCAGAACGGGTCTAGCAACAATCAATCAATGCTACTCTGCAAGTTCCTAGTTGCAATTAAAAAGTGGGTAATGAACACCTACTTGGATTCCAACGCTATTGTTTGATGAAGAGATGCCGCTCTCGCTCCTTCGCTCTAGTCGGTCACGATCCTCCACTATCCTCATAGATGGACACCTGCACATGCAAAGAGAGAACAAACACAAACGTGAAATCTAGTAAAAGCAACTATACATTAGTCAGAAAGGATGTAATTCACATTAACCATTATAAGACAAATGAGAATGGAACCATAACAGTAGTCATCTATCTTTTATTAATCAAAACAGAGAAAGGTACAACCAATGTTCTGACGCTGAGTCCTTCTCAAGAGGGTCCAGCCAGCAAGTCTCATAAGCATTCACCCTTGGAGGTAGATCTCCCAATACAAACAAGTCTCTCTCTCACACAAGGCAACAAGACTTCATAACCTTCCTTAAGCTCTCTAGCAATCCACACTTAACACACCAACTGCCTATTAAGAGCAGCACTAAAGCACTATGAATTCCTCTATGTCAAAAGCTATATGTCAAAAACTAGCTGCTCATGGCAATGGTGGAGGCTTATATAGGAGAAGGAGTCTCCATGGATGGTGGAAGGATAAGCTTATCTCCAAGAAAGGTGGCTCATATGACGAACAGACATGCCACAGAAGGGAGGGCGACCTTTACAAAGCCAACTACCAGGTCTGGAGTCATCTGGAAGGCTGGCTGTTAGAACAAACTCGCCCAAACAGGATCAGCGCAGGTGCATAACTGGACTGGCGCGCTGACATCGCATCCCAATAACAGAAGAGGTCCGGTCAGCGCGACTTAGTACAAGTAGAGGGTGCGCTGGCTATGAAATTCGATCAGCACGGGAAACCCGTGTGCTTCCGCGCTAGCAGCGCATCAGTTGCACTATCATCCGCCAGTCAGCGTGGTTATTTCAATAACAATCGCGATGATCCAATAAACTTAGGCAAAGAGGGTTTTGTGGCCATTTCAGAGAGCATGAGCATGATGGATTTTATTTCATGACACAGTAGGGAGACTGACAAGGAGACAGTGACAAATTACTATGTAACTTTGTTTAGGTGATTCTTCAATCACAATGGGAATTTTTGTTGGTGTTTGGGGTTTCCCCTGCCTTATTCTTGTGCTTTTCCTTGTCCTGCAATATAAGGGAGTCTGCCTCTGTCTTTTGCCTTTTTGCTTGATAGGGGTGCTAAGAGCAGTGAGGGAAACTGCTGCCTCTCTCTCAGTGGGTTTTGGAGACACCTTAGGTGACTCCTCCTTATCTTCTGCCCCCTCCTTCCCATTTCTTTCTTCACCTATGTATTTCCTTTCTTCTTCCTCTTATAGATCCTCATCATCTTTATCAGTTCCCTCCTTAGCATCCTCATTTGTTTCTTCATCATCCTCCTTCTCTCTCTCCTCTTATTATTCTTCATCTTCCTCATTTTCTTCTATTTCATCTTCTTCTTCCTCCATCTCATCTTCATCTCCTTTTGTTTCTTCCTCTTCCTACTCTACTTCTTCTTCCTCTGCTTCAATCTCTTCCTCTTCCTCTTCACTAATAGTAGGACTAACATCATATGTGAGAGCCTTGATGTCTTCCTTTGCCTACATGTCTCTGAAAAATAGCCATTGTATAGGAATTTTAAGGTTTTGGAGGGCATCTTCTATAAGGATTCTAATTAACCCATGGTGAGCTAACTGTTGGGAATTTCCCTCTTGCACTTTGATGCTTGAGTCTATCAGTGATTGTAGCAGGAAGTACGGTATGTTGAGCCTGTGGTGAGGGGGTGTTTATGCTCCAAATCTCAATTCTTCAAGAAGCCTAAAATGATAGTCATAGACCACACTATACCTACTATCATATGAAATGTATTTGATAAGTTGGTATCTTACCTCATAATAGGGATATGGTAGATGTTCTCTCCTTCATTTTTTTCCTCAATGGGTTCCTCACCTTCTAAAAAGAATTTCCTTTTGGGAACTTGGCTATCTCCTTTGTCTTCCTTCCTCCATGGTACTCCTAGGGGAAGTGTGGTAACTCTGATAATGAGTTCAAGGCTGAGTTCTATGGAGAGGCCTCTTACCACAACAATGGCATGGACTCTGGTGAGTGGAATCAAGGAGAGAGCAAAATCTCGGGCCACCTCATCATCATACCCCCTTAATTTTTCGAAAAACCCCATCCAATTATGCATTGTGAAGATTCATAGTACCTGAGGGTGTTGTTGGATTCTCACAATGTTAGTGGGATCCCTCTTATTAAACCCTCATGTCGTCTTGGTTGGTGAGGTTTTGAGGAGATGATATGGTTGATACAATTTTCAAATGCAGAACTAAAAAATTGAGATGATTGTGTGGACAATTCTCTTGCAGATCTGCCAAATTCATTCAAACTAGAGGATTTTTTTTGTTCAATTTACTTGGAAAGAGGAACGTAATTACAGAGCCTACCTCTTCATAATGTTTGCTATGGTCAACCCCCAAGTTTTCCCCTCTGAAACTCCTCTCGGCCTATCCTGTAGATTGTCTCTGTGTATCCTGTAGGAATCCTGTGTGCAATCCTGTGTGTAATCCTGTAGGATTTCCTGTGCAATCTTGTAGGAATTATTGAGTAGAAAAATGATGGTGTCTTCCTTTCTGTAGGTTGCTTGGGTATGAGAGTGACTTGTGAGACTGAGAGTCGAGGAAGTGAATGCATGAGTGCATGGGGACAACGATTATTTCCTCTTATGGTCATTTGGGTTGAGGTGGTGTGATGGCAATCGAGGTATGGTTTCCATTTTTGGACCGTTGGTCCCCACTACCACCTCATCATTCCCCACTTCCTCGTAATAAAATACCACTTCATGCTTCTGTAGCCTTAACTACTTTTGTCTTTCTCCTTTTTGTTTTTGAGTTGACTGCTGCCACGTGCGAGAGGATAATTTTTTTTGCCTTTGTTGACTGATTGAAGGTGGCCAAGTTAACTGGTCACCTTTTGATTATAAACCAACTTACTCGTAACCTTTACATATTTTGACTACATTACGCACATGAGAGAGTGAGCATGAACTTACCCATGGTGCTTAATACCTTGCTGCAGTGGTTGAAGACCAGAGGTGCTTGCTGTGTGTATTGGCTGCATGCTATTCTTCTTCCATTTTCTGTTGTTCTCTGATGATGTTTTGTGGTGCAGGTACCTGGTGATGAAGATGATGGTGTTTCTGCTGCTTTGGAGTCCTTCTTCTCTTGGATCATCATGCTGGAAGCTTTCTATTCTTATGATTTGTATTCTATGGGATAGGCTACTTTAGGATTTCCTATAGGATGTCCTGTAGCTGCTTCTCCCTCATAAATCTTAATCATACCTCTTGTTGGGAGTTTGAGGATGGTAACATGGATGGAGAGGGAAACTCAGAGTGTGGAGGATGAGGAATACTCAGGTGATGCTCTGAATTGCTCTCTGTTTTTTTTTTTCAAAGACTGTGATTTTTTTTTAAACTGATATATTTTTTTAAAGGTGAATGTAGGGATGCTGAAGGTGGACATACGTATGGTCATGGAATCATGATGTAGGGGTGCTATTTTATTGACATAGCAGGTCATTTTTTCCTTTAGGGTCACTTTTCAGGGGATCCTGTAGGTTTATAGTGGATCATGTAGAAAACACAATCCCCTTGTAAACTGAAGGAAAGGAGTGGAAAAAATGAGAGAAATGGTAGAATGATGAATTAAAAATAGGTCTTGTGGTGATCCTCCTTTGCTCTCTAATCATCCTTCTTGCTGACTTGCAAAATATTAATTTTCATGACTTTTCTCTTCTTATTTTTTTTTTGGGAAACAACTAGGTTTCCTCTTAGAGGTTTTCATCCTAGCTGTTTGCCCTAGGTGCCTCAAGAGAGGTTTTCACCTAGGGATCTTTTTATTCTCTGCTAGTTTTCCAGGTGGTATTATAGGCCCAGGTGGCCTCAACTAGTCTATCTGCCCAATCCTTCCTGCTACTGCTTACCACTTGGTCAAGATGCCCTCCAATGCTCTATTGGTCACCTATACTTTTCCATTTGCTTGTGGATGATAGGGAGTGGAGGTTCTATGCTTGATCTTGTGCTGGCTAAGCAAGTATTCAATCATGTTGGAGGTAAAATGGCTGCCTTGGTCTGTGAGTAGCTCTCTAGGGTACCCAAATTTGTAAAATACATTCTCCCTTATGAACTTAGCTACCTTCTCTTCTGTTGCTAGCTTAATTGCCTTGGTTTCAACCACTTAGTGATATAGTCAGTGCACACAATGATATACTACTTTTGTTTGTAAGGAGGGTCAATAGATCCAATGAAGTCCATGCCCCACTTGTTAAATGGCTCGAAAGTCACCTGAGGCTGCAGAGGCATTTCATCTCTTGGAGTAGGCCTTCCCATCCTTTGGCACCGATCACACTGACTAGTATATATTTTCACATCTTGATGAAGAGTGGGCCAATAATAGCCTGCTTGTAACACTTTTCATGTTGTCCTCTTTGCTGCAAAGTGACCTCCACAAGGCCTATTATGATAGGTCAGAAAGATGTTAAAGGCTTCCTCCTTCCTGAAACACCTTCTTAAGATTTGATCTGGGCCAAGTTTGAAGAGATTTCTCTCAATCCAAGTGAAGGGGGCGCTCTTCCTTACTATCTTTCTTTTCTCTTTGGAGGACAAGTTCGGTGGGAGCTGTGCAGATACCAAATAGTTTTCTATATCAACAAACCATGGAGAGAGAACTGAAATAGAAAATAAGTGCTCCTTTGGTAACTGGTCATCAACCATTCCTTCTTCACCTGCAGGCAAATTTAATCTGGACAAAAAGTCCACAACAACATTTTCCTTACCCGACTTATCAAACTTTTGTAATAAAATTAACCATCTTATAATCCGAGAATCCACATTTGGTTTATTCATTAAATATTTGATTACAACATGGTCGATATGCACAAATGTTTGATAGCCTGTAATATAATTCCTAATTTTTTTCAATGAATGCACAACACCCAGGAGTTCCTTTTCAGTCACTGTATAATTTAGTTAAGCCTTTAACAGATTCTTATTGATAAAGTAGATAACATAAGGTAATTTTTCATCTATCTGACCTAGGGCTGCTCCTATGGCTTTGTGTGAGGCATCATCCTGAATATGAAAAGGAAGGGCCCAATTTGGGTCTCGGAGAATCGGTGCAGTGGTTAACTTGTTCTTTAGGGTGTCTAAGGCCTCTTGATAGCTTTTTGACGATATACACTCAAATTCCTTGGCCAAAAAACCAAATAAAGGAGAGGCCAACTTGCTAAAGTCCTTTATGAACCTTTGGTAGTATCCAACTAAGCCTAGGAAACTTTTGACATCCCTCTACTTTTGAGGAGGTGGGACCCTTTGGATGATAGCTATTTTGTTTGGGTCCACCTGCAGTCCTTGATGAGATATTGAATGACCTAGCACGGTCCCTACAGTCATCAAGAATTCACATTTTCGGGACTAAGAGACAGGTTCATTTCAATGCATTTGTGAAGTACTTTTCCTAGGTTGGACAAAGCCTCCTGAAAATCATAGCCATAAGGTGTAAAATCATCCATTTAAATTTCCATCACATCATGGAATAACTCGGTGAAAATACTCAGGACTATTCTCTCGAAAGTGGCAGGAGCATTGCATATACCAAAAGGAAGGACCCTATAGGAAAAAGTACCCCAAGGACAAGTGAAGTTGGTTTTATCCTAGTTCTCCAGTCTGATATGGATTTGGTTGTACCCACTGAATCCATCTAGGAAAGAGAAATTTTTTTTCCCTGCTAGGCCATCTAGCACTTGGTCAATGAAGGGTAGAGGGAAATGGTCCTTCTTTGTGGCTTTGTTCAACTCCCTGTAATTGACACAAATCCTCCAGTTACCATTTTTCTTTGGAACTAACACCAAAGGAGAGACCCACTCACTATCAGAGATAGGGTAAATGAATCTTGCATCTAGCAGTTTTTGTAGTTCTTCTTTGACTATATCTTTAAGAGCTGGATTCATCTTCCTTTGGGGTTGTTGGACTGGCTTGCAACCTTCTTTGATGTATATGTGGTGAGTACACACTGAGGGGTGTACTCCCTTCATTTCTTTGTAACTCCAAGCGAAGGCATCTAGGTGTTCCTTTAGCATGTTGCATAACTTCTCTTCTTGGAGAGCAAAAAGAGATGGATTGGTTTTCAAGGTTATCTCAGGGCCGAATTCTATGGTTTTGACATGGAGGGGGTTGGAATCGTCCAAGCATAGGTCAATTGGATGATTTTTCTGGGTTTCCTTTACTACATATTCTAAGGGCAATGTACTGGGAGTTGGACTTTGGAGTAGGTGTCCAATCAAATCATCTTCATCCTGATGTCCTCCTCCCATGGTTGTTTCTAAAGTATAAAGTTGGGTGGAATAAACTTCATCTTCTTCCTCCTCCTCCAACCATAAAGTTAAATCATGCTTTAGAGATAGCTGAGTAGGAGGGTATAGGATTAACTACTTAGACATATGCCCATTCTTGATGGTCATATTCCTAGCTCTGCAACTAATGTAAGCATCGACAGTGGCCAACCAGGGTCTCCCTAGGACGAGAGGGCAACCAATAAGTTTAGCCTTAGGCGGGATAACTAGGAAATCTGTAGGATACTCCCAAGATTCAATGGAGACCATCACATCCTCCACAATCCCCTCAGGGGTCATTATGGAATGGTCTGCAAGTTGCAGAAATGTTGTGGTCTTCCTCAATGAACCTTGGAGGTTGAGCTTGAGCATGGTGTCCTTGGTCATCACATTAATGGTAGCCCCCAAAATGAATCAAAGTGTGTGGGACAATGGTGCCATTGATGTGCACATCTTCTACAGGGCTTCCAGGGTCCAAATACTTTGGACAAATTACCTGCCCCAACATTAAGTCGCACAACTGTCCAATGACATTAATGGTAGGGGTATATCTTCTTTGCCTCCCTGGATGCTTGAAGCACTTCTACTTAATCAACTTATTGTAAATAGGAACATCTTTTATTGCTTGGAGAAGTGGAATATTTACACATAGATTTTTCAATTCTTCGAGAAGTTCAGTCTCTTCTGGGGTAGGCTGGAGTGGTTGGGTTAATCTCTCAGGAAAGGGTGGATTCACTTTAAGAATAATTTCCTCTCTTTCTTTCTCAACCTCCCTAGGTGGAGGTGGAGGTTGGTTATCTGGGAGAACTTTCCTAGATCTTAGGTTAATCTCCTGGATTTCCACAACATAAGCTGGATATGATGTCTCTCCACTGTATACTTGTTGAGCATGTCTGTTGTTCGAGTTCAGATTTGTCTAGTTAGGCATCTGGGGTTGCTTGAGTGGAGAAGAGTGTAACAGCTGTGGTTGGGTAGGTGGTGGAGACAATAAAGCTGGAGCATTGATGTATTAGGGCCTCCACCCTTGGGGCAGTGCATTCCACTGAGGTTGTGGTGGAGCATATGGTTGAAATGACTGGCTGGATGGCTGGGAGTGATACTGAGATGCAAAGGACCAAGGAGGGGGTGTAGACCAGGAAGGATGAGCAAGGGGTCCCCAAGAAGGTATGGTTGTGGTTTGGTTGGGGTTGTAATATGCATGGGATGACTCTTGCATGCCCTGCTGGTATGGTCTAGGCCCATGAGGTCTCCTTTGGTTTATGTAGCAGAGTTGCTCAGGGACCCCTTTAGCTCCTTGATATACAACTTTGAGTCCAGGCAAAGAAGGGAACTTGTCTGTGGAGTGGTTTTCTTCATAGATTGAGAAAATTTCAATAGAATCCAATGGACATTCATTCCTAGGGTGACTCTTGGTGCATCTAGGACAAAAAATAGCCAAGGCTCTCTCCGCTTCCTCTTGCTTTCTCTTAATGTGCATAGTGTCCATTTGCAAGGCAAGGGTTTGCAACATCTCAATTTTGAAATCTTCCAGCATGTTTCTAATTTCACCCTTGATGGATGAGTTGGAAGAGGATGTACTGACCATAGGTTGACTACCCCTACCCTTTTTCCCAGCTTCCCTAGAATGATTTTCTAAAGACAGTCTTGATATCCTCATAGGGTAATTGGTAGATATATCCTCCTGCTAACAAGTGTAGGGTATCCAAAAGATCTTCCCTTACTCCCCTAAGCAGGACCACCTTTAGTGACTCAGGGTCAAGTGTGCACCTGGCCCTTTTGTAACTAAGATGGAATATTTCTTCGTAATCATCTAGGGATTCATCATTGCCTATGGTCATCCTAAAAATTCCCTCTTTAGTATCCTTTGACCGACAATAGTCTCGATACTTGTTGTTAAAGGCTTGCTGCCTCTGAGCCCAAGTTGTGATGCTATCCCCAGGTAAACCCATGAACCAGCACAATGTTGCATCCTTGAGGGTAGATGGAAATAGTTTTAACTTATGCTCATCATTTGTATAGTCATAGGTTCGAAATATAACAACAAACTCAAATAGGAAAGTGTTGGTGTCTTCTGTGGTTAAGCCATGGAAATGAGGTAGGGTAGAGGGGCTTATATTTTTCATCTTAGTGTCCCCATTGGTTTCCCTGATGGGGAAGGCACTCTCAACTCTCTCTCTCTATTCCCTTTGTCATTTTTGTTTTCAGCCATTGGTTCAGCAGGAATGGGTTCTTCTTCTTCTTATTCTTCCCCTGTAGGTTCTTTAAATATGTCAGGTTTCTCACCTAAGGGTTCCTCCAGTTCAAAACCACCAAATAAGAGGGAAGATTGGTTGTTTGATGCAGTGGGGGTATTTGGCAAAAATTTCCCTTTGTTATCCCTATTCCTACTAGGCATGAAAGGATATGTTTTTTTTGGGTTGGTTTTGTGTTTTTTTTCAAACTTGGAAAGCACTTTGTAGAATTGAAATTGCTAATTAAATGAAAACTACTGACTGAATGAAAAACTACTCGCTGAATTGAAATCTTGCTTGCAAAATGGAAAGGAAAGAAAAAAAATGTAGAATGAAAAAGGAAGCAACTAAATTACTTTTGCAGAAATAAACTAATGGCAGAATATTAGAAACAAGAAATAGAATAAAGAAGCAATATTCACATATTACTTAGACACCTCCCTGACAATGGCACCAAAAAGTGATGAGCACCAATATTGCAGTAAGAATGCTGCAACTCCTGGGCTACTAGCTTCACTTTGTAAACCCGAGGTTCGTACAAACTTGGAGGTGACAACGCTGTATACACAAGTAAAAGTGATGGTTCTGCCTTTTGTCACAATTCAACCAACGAGAGACCACTTGGGTTTTCAAGTCAGACTTCTATGGAGCTAGGAGAAGCTTGGTTTCTTGATGGAAGAAAGGGAAATATGCTCTAAGGGGGAGCTACTCTACTGCAATAATGGAAAATACTGAAATTTAATGCTAAATCACACCATTTCCTAATTAACTGCCAATAAACTATGCTTTGCAATAATGCTAAATTAACATGAAATAAAGGCTACTATCTAAGCATGGAAGTAAGAAGCATCAAACATCACCAATGTGCAAGTAAAGGGACTGAAATAAATTTGTTTTTGTCTTTTTGTCTTTTCATGGAAAATCAAGTATGAAAAGCAATTTCTTTTGGTGATGTGGCAGGTGAATTAAGGATGTTAGAGGATGGATGGAAGGGTTAAGAGATGGTTGGATGGTGTGGGAGACCCCTGGGATGCTTTTGGTGACTTCCTAGAGGTTTTTCCTTAATTCGACCTCAAAACAGGCCATTTCAGGAAAACTTACAGGATTACTTGTAAACTTACAAGATACAGCTAAGAGAAAAATGGAAGGTGTTGGAAGTGATGGAAGGATTAGGGAAGGTGGTAGATGGGTGGAATGAAGTGAGGAAAGGTCTAGGATCACTCAAAAGTCAACAACAAATATAGAGGATGGTTGGATTCGCTCAATGTGCTTGAAAGAATTTCTATAAAAATGATGAAAACTAGTGAAGGCAATGGTGAAAACAAGGAATGACTATGGTGGATGGAGTGGAAGGTGGTTGCTGTCTATGAAGTCTTTGTCTCCTCTTGAAGCACTTGCTCTACATAAAACATGTATAATTCCCAAAAATCTATGTAAACAAGAAGCATTCTCACAAGCTAGAAAAGTAGAATTAATGAACTAACTGCCTACATGATACATGAGGAAAGTTGTTGAAGGGAATGAAAGCATGGATGAGATCTACTAAAAGAGTGAAGATAGAAGAGATGGCAATGAAATCCTACTTTTCAAAACTAATCAAATGCTAACTTAAATACAGTAAGCTCTAAAGCTTATGCAAGAAATAGAAATATGTGTTTTTGGGGCTACACAAGGGTCCCTTCCTCAAATCATGATCCCAAAGGGAGGAAATGAGACCAAGACACCCACTGATAGCCTTGTGGTACTCCTTTTATCCCTGCTAACTTGCCATTTAAGTAAGACACAAATGGAAGCAAACTAATAAACAACCAATCCAATCTACACTACTTGCAATGAAAACACATCTAAAAGCAAATTAACAATGAAGCTATGAGACTAATCTAAACGTACAGATACAAGAAAGATGAGCCTTAGATGCTAGGGTTGGACCCTAACCTAAGAGCTTTAGCTCTCTGAGTTAACTTAGTGCTGGCTCAAAACAAAACTCATTCTTATTACCAAAACATAAAATTACATCAATACAACTTTCTCAAGTCTGGAGCTCGAAAATAGCTTAGAGTTCTACCACAAAAATATGAATCCTAATGAGGCTCTAGGCCTCTCTACTTAAACAAATGAAGTCCCCCATGACTTCCTTAAAATTAGGGAGGCTCAGCTCCCGAACTAGAGATAAACTAGCTCTTTGTCTATCACTTGCTCGACTGCCTTCTAATCCTCATGGCTTGGCTACTTGCACTTTGAGCTAGTGTGATGGATGGAGGAATATTTGAATGAGGGAGAAGTAAATGAGGAGGATTTACCTTCTACAATCCCTCTGCCTTTTCCCATTCGAGTTTTAACCTTAGTACTTTCCAGAATTCCTTGATTTTCTCCTTCAATCCCGCATTCAATGCATATTAGTCCACTAGGCATCAGATCCAACTCTAACTCATCTCATAAACAAAATGTAATTAAAAACATGTAATAAGTTGTGAGAAAAGTTGGTTTGACTAAGCTAGGAGGTGAATTAAGGCCCATATAATTACCCAATGATGAGGCTCATCGGGCCTACTATTCAATAATTTCTCCTATCAAACTTTGGCCCATTTTAAGCCATCTTCCAACTTCAAAAATATTCAAACATTATCCCAAAAGCATAGTAAAAAAGAGAGTCACCTAAAACTTGGGTAGGGGCAGTGTTTTCTTCTTTAGAACTAGCTAGAGTAACATGGTACTTTGAACTATTGTCTAGAGCTTGGCCCCCTCCAAAACTAGCACAACCCGTCAAAAAGTAAAACCATAAATAACCACAAAAAAACTTACCTTTCCTTAGCTTGGCATCCAATAGAACTTCGCCAAAACTCAACCTCCTTTTCTTGTTCCTTAGCTACTTTAAAAATAAAAAAGAATCACAATTCGCTTAGCTCACCCTCAGCTCAAATTGGCAATGCTTCCTTAGCTCTGTCTCAACTCAATATTTTCCTTCTCGTGGTTTTTTAGACCTTGTTTTTCCTTAATATTCCCTTAAAATCTTAGCCTATCTTCCTTAGTTCAACCTTGAGGCCACTACAAATATTTTTTGTCTAGATCAATGAGAAAGTGTGTGCTAAATGAGTGCACAGTTGCCTATATATAATGGTCTCAACCCCTCAAATCATGCCTGACTTGACAACTGGGCTGCCCTGAGTTCTGGAAAGGAATATAGATATATATATATAATATATATATATATAATATATATATATATATATATATATATATATATATATATATATATATATTATATATATACTTTCGAAAATTCATATCTCGCCAGCCGTGAAGAGTTAGGAGGTGTGCGACCTGCCGTTGCAATGGTCTCAGGATGAATTATCTAATGGTATAATTTTCTTTTGCATATAAATTGAGTTTGACCACTATTTTCATGAATTTTCCTGAATATTTTCTTCTAAGTTTCATTTCTAACTTTGAGAGTTTAAGAACTTATGCTGGATGCTTTCTTCATTTACTGGTTTTGACATCATTCCTAGGACCTTGGTTGGGTCAGGCACTTCTGCTTCCTTGGAGGCTCACCTCTGCTTGGTTTTGACATCAATGAAAACTTTCAACACATAAGAGAGTTTCTCACAATTGATCATTAGTAAATGACCTTCCATTCCTTTTAAATAAATACCATGGCACAATTGAGTGCTAAACCATAAATTAATAGCCAATGGCATCAAGGAGAATATGAGATGTCAAATCACTCTATATCTAGAACATATTATGATCATCATATTTAAGAACTACAAAATAAGACTAAAAAAATTCCCTTTTACCTAAAGACACTTTAGAACAAATTGATCTTAACTAATTACTATGTGTTTAAATATCCTAATTGTAGTGTTTGTATCATGAGATAATGCCCATATATGATGAGGGGATAATTTCCACTATTATGCTTCTATCAAGTTACTCTCTTTTGCATAGAGGCCTAATTAGCATGAAGAGTGAGCTTACAACACACTTATGGAGGGAATATGATTCCAACATTTGTAAGAAACTAAATAGAGTGATATTATAGATATGGGATGCATGGAAAATAAGAGTGATAGGATTTAGCATTAACTACTATGCAAGTGAAAAATATTAATTAAATTATGAAATGTAAAGGAAAATATTAGACAATAAGTATTAAATCTAATGATCATGTAAGAAGTATAATAGATAAATTATGACATTAGAGGCAAGCAAGTCTAACTACCATGCTAGTGAAATAACTAGAGTTTGAAAATAAAGAATGAGTGAATGTAATGTCAATAATAATAGCTAGACTATGAAAATATGTATATTAGATCTAGATATCACAAAGATAATATAATAACTAGATTATCACTAAGATAAAAATAAAATATAAGTAAAAGCTGAATACTTTTACTTATGTATTTGTGGGAGATGAGAACATATGACTATGCCAAAACAAGATATGTACATTTATCACAACATTCAATGGCTTGCTTCAAGTGGAGAAAGCGATAATAACTAGTCCTAGGAAATGATAGGAGGATAACCATATAGGAAGAGAATGTGGGGGTTGAAACACTAGGATGAATCTAAAGAAGGTAAGAGAAATTGGTTGAGAAGCAATGAAGCATATCCACAGTAATGAGGGCATAGGAAGAAAAAATGATGGCATGGGCAACAATGGTGGTGAGGTGACTTCAACAAACACATGAGGCGATGATGCTAGAGAGATTATTGAAGGTGCCAGAGATGGTTAAATGTCATCAATGAATTTGCAAGGTGATAAATCTAGAAAGAACCATTGAATGAGTCAATAATGTTATGATTTAACAAAAGGAATAAGGCCATAACACTAGAAGCACCATTGAAGGCATGAGGTATAAATGCTACTATGGGGCTATCAAAAGTATGGGAGATTTGAGGTGAAAAGAAGGAGATGTTCAATCTATAGAGATGATTCCATAACTATGGGCCATGGAATGTAACCAACCAATTAATATATTGATAGAGGGGATAGGGTAGTGGTATTTAACCCTAACTATGGAAAACACATCTCGAGTTGTGTTGTACTTGAGATAATTACTTAGGAAGAACTAAGACATTGAGATAGTGCCCAAAGAAAGTGGTGAAGGATGATGGGTCTCATGTTTAGTGTTTGAGGGAAAAGGGAAAAGAGAGAAAGAAAGGGAACATGAACACAATAATCTAGGAGAGGAGAATATAATATCAAGTAGGGAAGACATTACCTTTAATGATCTAGAATAAGGGTAGAAATAAAAGGAAAGAAGACTTAGGTCATTTAGAAAGGTTCACCCTTTGGGAAAATGTGGATGGGAGGAAGGGAGAGGGTCATCAAGATTAACCACTCATCACAATGATGATGCTGTATAGAAGTCTAGGTGTCTAAGTTTTGAAAGGTCATGTTGAGGAAACCTATGAGATAAGAGTGGGTCTTTGGGGAATCCAGAGGTACATCACCCCATGTTTTTGTAATATGGAGTGACTCGAACATTATGTTCACTTAGGTTCATGAGGAGGTGTAATGTTGGTATATTTAGGAAGGATATCTTGTCTTAAAGAAGCGTCAATTTGATATGCATCATATTGTTTAGGAGAAGTGGGTTGCCTTGAACGATTCAAGGTAAGGGTAGGAATAGAACTAGAGAATATTTAGGTGATCTAGAAGGGTTTAGAAGAGGTCCAACCTTTGGGAAAATATGGATGAGAGGAAGAGAGAGGGTTCACCAAAATGAACACTCATCATAGTGATGGTGCCCTATAAAAGTTGAGGTCTCTAGGTTTTGAAAGGTCATGTTGAGGAAACCTATGAGCTAAGAGTGGGTTTATGGGGAATTTAGAGGTATACCACCTCATGTTTGTGTAAGAGGGAGTGACTTGAAGGTTTTTTATGTTGACATAATTTCAGGAGGAGTAATTTAGTATGTTGAGGAAGGATGTCTTATCTTAAATAAGTGTTGATTTGAAATGCATCATCTCATTTAGGAGAAGTGCACAATTGAGAGGTAGTTACTAAGACAAGGGATATTATGAGCGTTGTTGGGAATAAGAAGAGTTGTCTATCCCAAGGATTGAAATTGATTTAAGTTATGAATGTTGAGATTATGATTATAGGTAGAAGGTTACCATCCATGCTTGTTTGATGAATTCTAGGAGAATTTATATGAGGGGGGAGACTTTTTTTCCTTACATTGCTTCGGTGGAGGAATATAAGGTAATGGAGAGGAAGGATTTTTTTTAAGACCTATATAAGCCCCATGTTAATAATAAAAACCTTTATTAAGACCTATATATTGAATGATTACATTTCTATTGTTATATTATTATGTAGGCTAGAACCTTTCATGGTCCCATTTTATTTAGTTATACCCTTTGTATCCTATATATATACTAAGGAGAGCTAGTATTAGGATCATCAAATCATGTCTTGTACACTGTATTCATTGTAAAAGGAGTTTTCCCCCTTGAAGTGGACTATAATTATCTGTTTCTTATCAATTTTAAAATGCAAGGTACGTTACATTTGGTATTAGAGCACACAAAATTATGGTTTTGCTGCTTCAAACATGGCATCATGGAATTTTCACTATAAATATTTCCCTTGGATGTTTCAAATTGTGAAAAATTGAGGATATTTAAGAGAAATCTTTAGAAACACCTAGTTAAAAATTTAGATTTTTGTTCACTATACTTTCTAAGATATATTATGTGGAAGTTGGGGTTAATGATTGGTTATAAAATCCATTTCAAATGTGCCATCTCAAAAATTTCACTATATTCTTTTTCCTAAGCCATTTCAAATGGTGAAATTTTGAGAAAACTAAAAATACCTCCCAAGGTACATCTAATTTTATTTTTTATTTTTTTTAATTTAATTTAATTTAATTTTGTTTTATGGTTCGCTATAATTTTAAAGATATACCATCTATAACTTATGGGTTGTGAAGGGTTGTTAAATTAGTTTCAAAAAAGTGGCCTTGGAATTTCCACTATAAACTTTTTTACTTGAAACTATGAAATCTTTAGATATTTGAGACATAATGTTGGAAATACTAAGGGGGGGGGGGGGTGTGAATAAATGTTTCCTTATTTTTTCAAAATTGGTTAGTTTAAACATTCAGAGCATTAAAAAAACCATATGAATCATCATCACGTTAATAAAAAAATACACACAAATTTTTTCTTGACCAAATGTTGTGTTATGTATGATGTACATAAAAATTTACCATATGAATTTGGAAGGAAGTACAAGATACCCCTAGGGTTTTAGTAGAAATATGGAAGGAAGCAAATGATCCCTGAATGCTTTGGGATCCCTTACTAGGGATAATGGACCAACTACATTGAAGTTTCACCCACTGCTATTGCACTTCACTTCCACTTCTACTGCCACTACCACAACTAGTGCCATTTTTTGCACTGTTGCCACTGTTGCCACTCTTCCTACACCTCACTACTACCACCTCTGTACTTCACTCTTCACGAGCTACCACTATTTCTGCTAATGCTTATCCAATTCTACCCCTACTACCTCTACTGCTAGTACTGCTACTGTACTTCACCACTATCCACTCTCATCATCAAAGTCACTTCCATGTTATGTCACTATCATACACCAAGGGTCACCATCATAGGGTAATTTCAGTGTACCATACGTTACTATCATGAACCACTCATCCATATCCTAAGCACATGTAAATGGGTCCTTTGCAAATGTGATGTTCTCATGTATCTTTGATATATTGTACAAAGACATGTATACAAGATCATCGTCAAATCAAAGTTACTGTCACAAACTGTCATAAAATACTACACTGTCATATCAAAGTCACTGTCAAGTATGCATCATCCAGGTTCGAGTGTGACAGAGGACCCTTCTAAGACCTTTTAATTTCATGATGTGTTAAATTACATTTTTAAAAGAAAATAAATGAATACATCGGCATGCTGTAAAGAAGAGGAACATGACATTCATTAACACCATAAAAAAATAAGCTGTTGATAATAGAGTTCGTCTAGGAGGGACTACGTCTCCGAGCCCTGATGTCAAGATGGTGTAGGCCGCTACATTAAGTGTTGTCAATAGTGATGATGTACATAAGAGGTGTTGTCGCTATCATACAAGGAAAATGCCCTCATGTAGGAGTGGCTCCAAGAGATGTTAAACTACAGGAACTCTCAATGAAAAAGGACTCCTATCAGTATGACATAAACTCATGCATGATGAGCATCCTGCTAACATGGCATAAAAGGGATCTCAATGCAAACATACATCATGACAACATGAGTATCTCATCAACATAACGACAAAGGGATCTCGAACAAAACATGACGAATCATGACAACAAGTACATCACGGATGATTCTACATCACATCAAGCAGGAATCATGAAAACGAGTAAGAAACAAGATCCCACATCAAGCATCAAACAGGGATCTGTGCAGCACGATGCATAGAAAAGGAAGTACATGAACACACTGCATATAGCTCACATCCAGGGACCATTTGAAGAAAAGGATTTCAAATTGCTTAAGTTGTTCGGACCATCAATATCACGACATCAAATCACATGGAAATGACTGCTCGCACATGAATGTTGATACCTGCACTTCACTTAGAAAAGCGGCCGAGAAATGAAATGACCAATTGAAAAATATGAACACACCATCAGATTTATGGCGTCGAATAGTGCAAAATCGACTATCAAATTTCTGAATTATGAGAAAGTGAAAATTTGTGGCTCAAGGAATCTTTTAGATTCCCCCTAGATTCCTCAAAGATTCTCTCCTCTAGGTCCTTTGCAAATTGGTTGCTCAGATCAGGAAACTGACTGCGCCATCAGGTTCGTGTCGCTGAGAGGTGTAAGATTGACATAAAATTTTTCCAATTTGGACACTGCAAAAATTTCACCCTCATGGAAATTTTGCTCAATCATGGTTCCACCTACAATAAACTAATTAAAAAAAATATCTCGTCTCGATTTCCATGCCCGCTCTTGGTTCCTCCATTCTGCCTGGGCACACTATGAAAATGAGGTTAATATACATTTTTTGGGTGGAGTAATCCGAGAAGGTTGTTTGGCATTGTGGTTACAAATCCGAATTTGGTGGAGGAGGTCGGGTGGTCAAACCCCACCTCCTCCATTTTAAAACATCTTTTTTTGATTTAAAAACGGAACCAAAACTTGTTTTGGGGGTCAGGTCCACATTGGGCCACCCACCCCATACCCTCCGTAACCCCTTCGCACCCGGTGCTGTTTGTATTAAGGTTGGTATGTGGGTTGTACATGCTTTAATGGAGGGTTCATGTATTAGTTGGTTACATATGGTTGTGGGTTCGTTTTGGCATATTCCACGTGTGTGGGGCTGGGGTTCAACTTCCACCAAAATCCTCATTTTAATATGAATGGTTTACATATGGAAAGGTGTGGGGTGGTGGGGGTGGTGGTCCACCACCTCCTTTATATATATATATATATATATATTTTAATTTTTAATAATCATAAGGCCTTTTCGAAAATTTCAAAATTTGACCAAAGGAGTCAAATTAAATAGGCCATAAATTCACCCAGAATTTGGTCAGAGTTGGCTGGATTCCGTCTGCCAGAAAACTTCCAAATTGTGTCTCCATTAACCCTGCCATTTAGCAAATGTCAACCAAAACTTTGACTAGTTCGTTCTCCCTCATACGAGCTCGGATTGACAAACCATTTGCACCACTGCGATCAAGACGATGAGATCTACGCTCTAGTCCTAGTTCGAAAGCCTTCTAATCACTTTTATTTTTGAGCTTCCATAAGCCCTCTTTGTCCTGTGTGTGTCCCTGGAGCCACCTAGATAAATGCATGTGCAATTTGATCATGGTTAATTGTCATATCAAGAAAATCACTATCATGTTGATCTTTGTCACATATGAATATCAATATCACATCAAATTTCACAATGTCACTACCAGGTCATACGTATGTGTCACTGCCATATCTTTTCACAAAAACGACCTTCTTTACTCAAATACTCAAATTGCTTTCTCTTTCAATCATAGTCATAGAGTGACATCACTATAGAATCATCACTCAAAAAGCCTTTGCTAGCTTAGATAATCAAATCTATGAATTAATAATTATGCTAAAGCTTAACATCCTATGCATTCAGTCTTCATGGACCTCTATCATTGTCTTCTACTTCACACTGCTGTAAAGGGCTATGACAATGACACTGCTATTGCAGTGTTGGCTTGATGGGGCTTGACCCAGGTTCAACATTATCTACACCAACCAACAAAACCTTAACTGCTGGCCCTTTTGGCAACAACCTGTGTAGCGCAGGCTATAGTCTCAGCTGAAGTAGTATTGGGGGATGGAAAAACCAAGTTTCTACATCCAGAGGTCTGTGTGATAGGTTCTTGCAGTCCTTATGGATTAGATATACTTTCGTGAACCCTTAACCCTTTCGAAGAGACAATTACTGTAAACTCACTTAAAAAACTTCCAAATCTTTGCGAAGGTTCTTAATTATTCTTAACATGCATAGATATTACAAATCTACTATTTTAATGCAAAAAATAAGCATTAATTCATATAAATCATAACACAAAGCGAAGATACAAAACTTGTAGAAGTAATAAATAAGACTCAGATGGATTAGAATTGGCTCAAAATTGTCTTTATTAAGTATAATCAATCTCGTACAGACTTCTTTTCCCTATGCACTCATCTGCAGGGGCCTAGGAACTCAGCTTGCAGACTTACCGAGGTATCCATGCACTCAGCTACAGGAGCTTTCCCCTTTTGCCTAAGTACAGGAAATATATCTTTCTTACCTTAGATTACTTTCCCTTAACAATGATCTTCTCCAAACATTTACCTCTTTTTAAGACTTGCTATGGCTCATATATATATAGCATTTCACTTACAATACCATGGTCTGTGGACCATGGGCGGATCTCAAAACCTTCCTATCACTTACCCACCTAAGGGACTAAAGTCCCTTTGACTCATACTAGCTTCATGCTCCGCTTCCACATTTCGCGGAGACTTTACATATTATACAAAAATTAACCCAAAATTTGACAAAAACTTAACCTTAGGGACCCTATCGCAACAAGCTCCCAACACAAATTGGGTGACTCGTCCTCGAGTCACTCGACTAACACTGCAATCTTGTTCTAAAGTTCATGGAAATCCGTATTTATAACCTACAAATTAGAAGTACCCTACACTACAACCTTTTGTACTTCTTCGACCAACTTTTTTGTAGTAGGGCCTTCCACCATGAGGCCCATTGTCCTTTGTGTCTGTTGGATGGTCTTCAACTTCTCTTGAACTAAGAGAGTGTGATGGCTTGCTTCCTCTATCCATGGCTATGTATTGGCCCTTACGATGGCCTCTTTATGTTGCAACTCTTTAATCTCTGTTTGTAGATGTTTTCCTTCCTGTAGTTGAGTGAAGCATTGGACTGGCACCAAAGTGTGCACAGTTGACCTGATTTTGTCAAACTGCTGCTACTTCTCCCTTATATATGTACCAATCTTTTGCAAAGTGGGTTCCTCCTACAAAGATGTCCAAAGTTCCATGGCCTACTCAAATAAGTTCGTGCATTCCTTGATTGTTGTGTCTAATGTGGCCATCCCCTCCCTAATCGTTGCTCTGCACTACTCCTGGACTTTAGGAGGAGTGTTCGGCTGCAATTTTAACTACAACTCTGAGATCTATAGCTGAAGTGAAAATTAGACTCGGCTGATTTCATCCTTTGATTCCCTGGCCGATGCAACCAACTTCTAAATCTTTTCTACTGACTCTGTGTCTTTGGGAATGTGGAGCTCTGGTAGCATATTACATGCTTGTGTAATTGTTGCTTCCAAGTTTTGGCTGTATGTGGCCATTTCTTCCTTCTCCTTCAATGCCTGTGCCTTTTTTCAAATATCTATTCATTATTGGTCTTGACCTCATTGATGACCAATAGTGCGCTCTATTCCCTGACCCTTAACTCGTCGGATACTCCTTGGTGTAGTTCATGGAGGGTCTGGATAGGGAGTGCCATGAGGTTGTGTTATGAGAATAAGTACCCTAGGGCTTTGGGTTGGAACCCCAATAGAGAAAGAGAAAACTACAGTAAGAAACACTCATATAACTTAGGAAACATACTTATATAAACAAACTATGCGATAGTGACCCTACCCAGATGTCCTTCATTTGGGTAGTTCCAGCAAGGTTCAGACCCTCTGCAACTCCTGATGATCTTCGAATCTACAAATCAACCAATTCGAACATACATAGTAGCATATAGATAAAGCATTTTAATGAAACTAACTTTATATCATATAAGAAAATGATTAGTTATACATCAAAATAACATTCATACATGAATTAAAACAATATCTGATGCATAAACAAAGTTAATCTCAGGAACAAGACAACACTTCTTTTTATTGTAGAAAGTTATAACTAACACGGAGAGAATTCACCTGACTCTTCTTCTTCTGGCTCCAAGCAGAACCATCCTCCAAATCCGTCTAGCCCCAGTCTTCAATGACTTCCTTCCATAACCACTACCATGATATCTCAAGCAAGTGGGAGAATATCAACACTCAAGGAAACAAGGGTTTCCTGAAACTTGGGGAAGTGCTTGAAGCATAGGAATACTTCAAACTCAGTTAGGGATAATCTCAGTATAATAATTCTATCTCTTCTCCCTTAAGGCCTTCCCATAGAAGTCTATTTATACTTCTCCCAATTAGTTTTTTAGTTGGGAAACAGTTGGGCCACAGGCACTAGGAGGTAATCAACAGGTAAAACCTGTGAAATTCACCCATAATTAAGGAAATTTAATTTTTTAAAGTGTTTTGACACATATAAGCAGGTTGGATGTTGACTAAACCACGTGTACACACTTTTATCTCAGGGTAAAGTAGCGTACAGGGAATAAAACACTGTTTTTAAAAATATTTGGACCAAGTCTGGAAGGACGGGTTGCCCTATGCCATAAATCAAGCATCACAAATAACAAGGTTGGTAAATGGTGCTATAACATATGCCCCCTAATATATGAGGTCAGAAGGGGTACATGATGGCCGAAATGTATTAAGTATATGGAAAGGAATCTTGTCGAGACTGAGAAGGACTTCACCAGAATTCAGCTTGCCAAGCCATCAAAAAGAGATCAGAAAGAAACTGCCGTCTGAGGCAGGCGTACCCATGCTCAGAGAAAGTAAATCATGTCCACATATCAAATTCAAGGGGATCTAGTATGTATACAAGTATAAAGGACTGAAAGTACATAATGGATCATCTGATCGTGATCGAAACAGTACATGTCTAAATATCACATATAAGAAGATGATCAATGAAGCTGATCACTGATGTCAAAAACTGATCCCAATAGTACCAAATGAACATGATGGAATAAAATGATACTACATCGCAACTCAGATGCCAGCATATAAGATGTCGCTGTGAAGGATTGCAACATATAAGGTGGATGGTGTCAACTAGTAGTAACAGGAGCAATTGATAAGTGAACCAAAACATGCTGATGCAACCCGAGGTCTTCACCGACCACCGTGGTACATTTCTACACAATGGGAATAAATGAGCTGAGGTCGACCATGTGTGATATCATTTGATTACCAGTCATTGATGTATATTATTAACAAACGCCAGACTACTCACCGATAATGATAATGAGAGTCAAGATACCTAGTACAATATAACAAGTGCAAATGAATGAGCTGGAGTTGAACACCTAGAAGAATCTATCAATTAGGGGAAAATGATGGTTTCCCACTGTCGATAGCAAAGGAATCTACTACTGATGATATAAATCCCAAGGTGCTGCCAATGGACTCTAGATCTTTGTCCCAGAGTAATGAGACGTAGTCGATAGGAAAATATTCGCTAGAAGGAAGGCATTAAGGAATCCTTAATCAATCTAGCACGAGTGTAACCCGTAGGCTAATAATGTGGAGGAAATCAAATGAAAAAGATGTAGTAACCCAACCGAAGCATGTTTCTAGCATACATAAGATGTAGCTAGCACATGATAGAAACGCTCTGAACCAACCAATAATGAAAGTTGACACATAGGCGAGGAATTCACCAATAGGGTCAAATGGAAACCAAGGCATTGCACGAATCCCAATGTGTGATAATGAAAGCTAATGTCGAACACAAGGGAAACCACTCAGTCAAATACCCATGATACTGATCAATGCTGAGCACAAGGTGACATATCAATAATGAAAATAGGGCTAGGGTGTGGCTCTAGGACTGCCCTTAGAGAAATATGTCGTCGTCGATAAGGACAAGACTCGCCAGCAAGAAGTCAATGGAGACCTTCTCAAACTAGCACGAGCAAAGGACCAATATATCTGAGGTGATGACAAACATGACACTGACAACCAGGGATGGTCGACTGAAAAATAGGTCAAGGGACACCACAGAGAGGCCGACTCAGGCTTACTTCCCTTGAAGAAAAGCACGACTCAATAATGACTATATGGTGGCATATGATAACACTGTATAAGTTTGTCATGCAGGATGCACGAGCGAACTCTCCATATGATTGGAAGAGGGCGACAATCAGAGGAGAACTAACTCAATAACAAGGTTAAGGCATACCTAAGTCAAACTAAATCCCACCAAAAATGGAGGAGAGACTTTCTTTTGAGTTCTTTGTTCAAGTGCGACACAACTCACTCTAGTTGCCAACAATATATGGAAATATTGTCCCATTTCCGCTCTTTTTGGAATATATAATTTTTTTGTCTTTCTCTTCAAGATGGAAAAAGAATAAAAGAATGCTATAGTACAGTGGAAAGGAAGAGTGTCAGAAAAAAGGATGATCTAGTTCCTGGGATGGGAACAATCATATGCTCAATGCAGGGAGGCGAAACTGGTCAAGGACACTCAAAGGGATGTTCCTTCCACGGGTCAAGGAATGTGTTAAGTTGCAAAAGATAAGTGATTGCATGGTTGATTTTGCAGAAGACATGGTCAGATAAGTGGCTTAAACATGAGTCCAAGTGAAGTCGGCTCAAGGCCAAAAGGTGCAAATAGTAAAAATGCAATGCAACAATACAACTCAACATAAAGGAGCCTTTAGGATATAAGGCCAGAAATAAGCGTAGAAGCAAGGAGAATGTGTCTTCAACACACAAGTCATGGTGGGACTAAAGAGGACTCCCAAGCCTACTTAGTATAACAACATGGGCAACCAATGTCAGTGAGGTTCTAACTAAGATGCCCATGTAAAGGATGGCTCTACCATCACATCATGATGTAAAAATCAGCGAGTAAACATGGTTTGCTAACCAAGATACGATGGGGTCGACCCTATGGAAAATGTATCGCTGAATGCAGGCTAGTATGCAAGATGCAATGGAAAAAATGGTTTTCCCTAACCTATATGCTAGTGAGTGAAAGATACCTGCCATGACGGGTCAGTGGTCATGGGACCGAAATAAGATCTTGAAGAAGTCTCCAAAATATCTTGAAACAATACCCATTCTCGACAATCCAAGCCCACAAGTCAAAAAATTTATGAGACGAAAAATCAAGTTTTGAGAAAAAATTTTGAAATTTCAAAGCTATATATTGACTTTTGGACTTACAAATTTTTCATTTCTACTTGGAAAAGCGCTATGGATAAAAAAGGAGCAAACTTGCCTTTGAAGAATTGGACCATTCAAATCGCGCCAAAGTTACCAGGTAACCCTCAAATCATGCTTGCAATGTTTTGTGATAGTTTTTAGAAGTTTTTAATTAAGATTTGACTATGGGAATTCATGCCAAAAAATCCAACTCTCCATACACACAGGTTGGCTGTGATCAACCTGCGTATACGATGGCCCTACACATGACTGTGTGTAAAGGGAACCCACGTGTATGCGAGTTGAAGTTCGAACATAAAATATAACGGTTGAAACTCATTTTTTTCAGGATGACCATCACATGGAGAGAGAGAGAGCATAGCACAATTGAAAATGAGGTAATGAACGACCAAAATGCACTAGATGCATTGAGAGGGTGCGGCTTATTGAAATTCTTTGAAATGTTGAACATGAAAGCCAACACATTCCTGCTCGAATTGTTGATCCACTACCGGAGTTTAGAGGATGATGCCTTCATGATAGATCAGATGCCCCTACGGATAGAGGTGGAGGACATCTACTTTATTACAGGTCTCTCTCGAAGAGGGGAGTTTGTGCATTCGATTGGCAAGACAAGGAGTAGTCTATCAGTAGAAGACTATGTACATATATACTATCCTAGACATTCGGAAAAGATTGGAAGTCAGATTCCAATCAAACATGTGGATAGTTTATCTCTGAGGATTCTGCTATTCACCTTTGCGAGGGTAAATGGATTAGCTTCAATGCATTAGGCTTCACAAGTGTCCATGACCCTAGCATTGGAATGCCTAACCATGGTTTTTGACTGGTGCACACCTCTTTTGACCAACATGAAGAGCTAACTAACCTCCATTCAGAAAGGTCAGACAAAGAACTTTGGATATGGGACTATTTTATGCTCCTTCTTCTTCGAGAAGGTACCTGGGCTACATTCCAAGGTATCTGTCTCCATCAACAGCTCACGAGATCCTCAGATGGGTAGATGAAATGCCTTCGAGGTGGGGACGTGCCTAGGATGACCTTCGATGATGAGTTCTTTGCCTGGTGGGACAAATAGATCATCACAGTCAACGACTATGCATATGTTGGCATGGATTTCCAAGGAGATCCAGATGTGGTGTTGCACCAAACGCAACATGGGGAGACATAGGTAACAATTTTTAAAGTTTTTGTCAAATTTTAAGACTTCTTTTCTTTTTTAAATATGAAATGAAATTAGAAATATTTTTGATGGGATAAAATACTGAAAAAATGACCATGTTCTAGATGTGGGTCTAGTGAGACCAGATGGATTTCCGAGGCACAGGCATTGTAGAAGAGGTGCCAAAGAGGCAGTGACTGAGATAGAGAGAGTCCTATATGTAGTTCAAAGAAACTTGGTGAGATTTACTCACAAGGTACCGATGATAGCCATAGAGGATCGGATATGCAACGCCGCGTGGTAGGAGTACCACGGGACTAGGTCCGCATACTTTGGCACATGGCCAATGCAGTAGTTAACTTCTTAACCGTTCATCCTGAGCCGGGTCGATAGATAGAATGGACATGATTATGGGCATTTAGTTCCAATTTTTTATATTATTTTTTGAAAACTTTATGCATACACAGGCAGTTTTATGATATATATACAAATCCAAATTTTTGATGTTTTCTTAATTTGATGAACGATTGATATGCCAATCTAATGCTTGATTAGCGATAGAGTCCGCTAATGAATTCTCAGATCACGGAATGTGCACATATGTATTATAAACAAATGATCGTTGAAACACTTTCACTCTAAAAAATTGGTGATATAAATAAGGATCATGAACCCGATAAATATTATGTAATTGTGACACTATTAGTTGTGAGTCAAGATACACTATCAATGAATCAATTCCATAAGAAATTGCTTTGGATAGTAGATTAATAATGACACTATATTCGACAATGTTATTTGAAGCAGGACCAATACATACTCCCCTTGACACCATCAACTAGCCAAATGGATAATAAATCACCCAAGCTGTGGAAGCGAGATTCTGAGTGTGCCGACTAGCACCATTGGCGAATCTAAAATATATCAAGTCATCCATCAACACCTACCAAAGCAGATCAAAAAAATTTTGATATCACAAAATTCCCGACAAATATGTACAAAAGTACAATATATACAAACAAGTAATTGCTCGGCCAAAACCTAAGAAAAATACTTCTTAAGGTAGAGCCCATCTGGGGGCTTCGCCAGATTTTTCCTAGAGATGTTTATAGGTATAGTTCTTGAGCTAATCGACATATTACCTTTGATAGATAATTGTGTTGGAGCCAAAGGGTTTGAAACTGTACAAACATCGCTAGTAAGCAGATTGGAGAACCTAGATTCGACTTCATGCAATGGGGGAAGAAAATATGAACGATGATGTAAATCTTCCCAAGGTCGATCCACACCCGTCAACACTTCTAAAATTGCTTTGTCAGATGGTAAAACTATATCTAAGCAACCCAGAGAAGAGGTAGAGTCAAGGGTCCAAGTTGGAGCCACATCACCATCTAACTCCTCTGAAAAAGGAGTGGGATGGTTGTCTATAGAGTTAATGATAGATTGATAGCTAAGTTCTGTTGTAGACATAGGAAATGCCATTCCACCAACTTGGCCTCCATCTAATGTGGTCGTAGATGAAGGTAAGGTCCAAGGGTCTGAAAAATTATGAGTTCGAAAGGACTCTTTCCGTGAAGGCCCTTTAGAGGATGAAATTGCATTGATTCTAGCTGTAGGAGGGGGAAGATCAAATATACCCATCAAGGAAGAGTACATCCCAACTCCTAAATTCCCTATAGGTTGACCGGGATTATCCACCAATGAAATAGTAGAATCTGAAGTTGCTCGAGAGTCACCCAGAGAATAATCTAACTGATCAATTTTAACAATTCTCCCCTCATGAGGAAAATAGAGGATGTGGAATAGAGATGAAACTATGGCATCCATATCATAAATCCAATTGCTTCCTAAGAGGAGGTTGAAATAGAAGTTGGCATCAATGATTTCTACCTCAATATTAATGACCTTTCCTCCAACACATATAGGAAAAGCCAGGATAATTCCATGTGGCCTATGAGAATGACCATCAAATGCTGTTAAGAGAGTCGGTGAAGGAACAACTGAAGGTGATCTAATGGCCTTCCAACATGACATAGACATTATGCATGTGGAAGCTCCCTCATCTATAACTATCCAAAAAACATTGGTTTTTGGGTAAGTAGAATTTATCTGGAAAGCCATATAGTGAGGAAGTCTCTTTTTAACATTCAACATATCAAAAGTGAGCACTAAAGAATTTTTTGGATCCACTGCCCCGATTGCCGAAAGCAAAGCACTTCTCTGAGCAAGACACGACTAGAGTACCTCCAATAAAGACATAACACAATTAGTTTGAGCCAGATCTTCTACAATCGAGTAGTTCTGGGCTGCCCTAGCATTACGATTAATAGTCGAGAACTTCATGGAACCTTACGATACCCTAGGTATAGATTCAATAGAGGGTCACTCAATATGAAGTGGGTCTGTGGTTTCAGGAATAGATTTACCCTTAGATGTTTCCATTTCACCATAATCACGTGCTCGTGTGGCAACGTCAACATGAGAGTTCATCATATAAACATTTGAGGATTTTTCCCCTTCCTGGTTGCCTCCTGCAGAGGTACCAACATTTGAGTTCCTGCCAACAAGTAATTGCTGCCCTTGGGGAAAAGGGTTAGTTAGAAAATCTTGGGAGCTAGAGGATCCTTGGTGCACTAACAAGCACTAGGAATCTTGAATCTTGGGGCAGAGGTGAGTCAAATGATCTCCATTGCATAACTTGCATGGAAATTTAACCTTTTTCTTGGACTCTTTTCTACCCTCACCGACACCGTTGCCGGGCTTGTTAGAATTACCCTTCCCTTCCTGGTTCTTCTTCTTACCTCATCCTTTCTTCGTCCGATTGGATTGTTGATTTCCTTTGGGGTTAGAAGCCTGGACGACATTTATGGAGGTAGGTTGGGAAGGCAAAGGTGTAGACGGTGCTGCCTGGTTAGAAGAAGTAGTTTGTAGAGACAACGGTTGCAATTGGTTCAAAAGGTTCACCGTATTTGCGTTAATTGATCCAACTATACCATCGGCATGAGGGCTTGGCTTTGGTTTGGCTAAATCAACCTTGGATCTAGGAGCATCAGGTAATATTTTTTGAAGAGTCCCAGACTGAGAATATATCAGTTCTAATTGCTGGGCTCGAAAAAAAGCCTGCTCTTTTGAATAAACACCGGAAAGAGAAACATCCTTTGAGATTTCAGGTTGTAGTCATTTGAGAAACCATTCGAGACAAAAATCTGGTGGAATTTCAGCTTTGATAAACCTCTTTCTCCATCTCCATTCCTGGATATGATCCGAAATGTGCGTTGCCATGTCTTGATGAAAGTTGGCCAGAAGCCTAGTTTCGGCTTCATAGTGGACAGACAACTGAAAATGGTTCAAGAAAATATTAGCCAAATTAGAGAAAGAAGTAAAGGTGCCCCCTGTCAACTCTATATATGATTTGGCCGCATTCCCAGTTAGGGTGCACTGAAATGACCTCAACCTAATCAAATCATCTATCAGGGAATTGGATGACCACCATAAGTGGAATGTGGTCACACAGTCTCCTGGGTCTTCACCATTCTTCCCTTCGAATTTTGGAATATCTGATGGAAGTTTAGTTGGGACCGGAGGCCAAGCTAGATTGTACCTAATTGGATCATTCGTCAATTTAGTCAAGTCTGGAAAATTAAGCGTGGCCAGAAAAGGAAGTCATGGAGGACCTTCAGAATTCCATCCAGAATGGGAGGGGTTCCCGTAGGTTTGAAAAGAATGACCTAGATTTTGAAAGGCACCAGGTTGCCTAAAGTAACTCGTAGAACCTATTGAACCAAAGGGTGATCCTTGTGGTCCAACAAAACTTTGAGGTTGACCAACTCCTGCCAAAAGTCCTTTGTAACCAGTCAAGTTATCCCCTAACGAAGTATTGAAAGGAGCTGACAACCCTTGATAAGGGTTCCATGCATTAGAAAAGGGTGAAAAACTTTGAAATGAATTAACCAAAGAATATGGCACATTCCCTTGTTGGATTAAAAATTTATTCCCAGCTCCTAGCCCACTAACCGCAGGGTTTGTCTAACTCTGAAAGGGGTTACTACCTTGACTTGTAAAAGGAAAAGGCATCAAACTTACTGTCAGATTGGAATGTGGTATATGACCACTTTCAAATGGGAATCCCTGAAAAGAAGTTGATCCACTCATCATGGATGTAGAGGCAGTTGATGGTATATTCAAAGGAACTAAAGGAATAACTTGAGAGGGCATTCCAAAAGGGAAAAATCCAAAATTGGATGCATTAGCTTGAGAATTTCCACTCTTCGATGGAATGGAAGTAGACCCAAATATAGATGTTCTGGGAGTGTTAGAAGGGATGAAAATAGTTCCTCCCCCTTGTACAGATATAAGAGTTTGCATGCTCGCAACACTCGTCGTGGATGCCATGCTTCCAGCAGTGGTCATCGAAGGGATAGATGTATGTGGATCTAGGCTCGAAGGCCTGTGAGTTTGAGTTCCAATGTATAACAAAACATTTGGATGATCAGGAGGGAGAGGAGAATTCAGAGCCACAACTGACTCTGAAAGCTCTTCTACTTCAATACTATCTTCTGACTAGAAGAGTATTCGAGAAAGAACTAGTGTGTTCCTCTCTAACTCTGTGCTAGGACTAGGTCTATCTTGTGAACTAATGGCCCCAAGCGGAGGATCAATCTCCGATGCGCCTGCTGCCACTGGCTGAAAACCACTGGAAAAATTGCTCCTACTCCTTCTAGGAGAAGGTTTTAGACTCGTAGGTGAAAGCCCATGAAGTCTTTGAGACCGTCGAGATGGTCAGTCAGCCACTTTGAATTATTTTACAAAATCTACTTAAAGACTCAAGAAAATTAAAAAGCTAGGCTGACTAGGAGCACAAAACACTCACTAAAATGTCCTTAAAGATATCAACAATTAAACAACTTCCAAGTATTTCTGCTCCGGGTGATTACGACTGGACACCAAAATACAAGAAAGTTAATAATAAGGGCCTTCCGAAAATAGACTGGGGTAATTACACCCCAAGCCTACTAGCAAAGGTATCAGAGGTAGTTACACTAACCTCCAGACAATAGCCTTTTCCGGTGAAAGCCCCAAGCTTCACAAGGGTGCCCTCTAGAAGTACCGTTGAACGTGATGCAATGTCAACCTCAGGTGCCATGAGATTCGCCTCCGCAGCCACCTGTGTGGATCTCTAGGATAGGAAACTATGGTCACCAACTCGTATCAGAAGCTGCGTGAAATGGTCATGAGGTAGGATCCAACAAGAGAGGGGGTATCTCTCGTCCTTATCTTTACGAATCCTCGTGCTTTACTCCCAGTCATGGAGCTTTCCTAGTCTCCCTAACGCTATTAGATTTCGCTTTTTAATCAAACTTCTATGTTTTACAATTTAGAACGGCCTTGGAGAGTTAACTCTCCTCTCGCCTAATCCAAGGCCCTAATAAACCTAAACTTGGTGTATTCTGATGACAATACAAAAGTTCTAGTTTATTTTAGTAAGCACTTGATTTCAAATGGCTATTCTTTTAAGTCAAAGGGATAAATGGAAATGCAACCAATGGTGTTTGTTTGACACAAAAGAAATCAATGAAAAACTAACTTATATGAATGCAATCGTTTGTTCTTCGATGAAAAGATATTTCTATGTGGGTTCTACGAAACTTCTATAAAGCAAAAAAATTTTCTTTTCTTTTCTTAAAGCACACTTCACACACACAAAAACTAAAAATACTATTGATGCTTTAATAACGCAAAACTACCCTAATGCAAGGTGTAAATGAAGATGCAAGATCCTAGATTACTCTAAAAAGAAGGAAAGCAATTATTTATAACTATTAATAAGCCAATTTAAGTGTTTGAAAAGAATACAAATTTTCAATAGAACATCTTCTCCAAATAAGAAGGACAAATTCAAAAGATCACAATTCACATTCAAAAACTCAAAAGAAACCAAAATCCTTGGCAAAAGAAAAAAAAACTATGTTTTTAAAGATCTTTTCTTTTTCAATAAGCAATGAAGACAACCTTTCGAAAGCACTCTAAATGCCACTTAAGACTTAAAGACCGAAAGAAGAGCACAAGGAAATTTTGCAAGTTACAAATTTGACAACAAATGAAAACTTGCACAAAAATGCTTCAACTTGTACTAACCGACCCAAACGACAACAAAGAGCTTGAAAAAATGACCAAGAAGTTAAGAAAGAAAATAATTTCAAGTTTTTCAACAAGAAAATTTCAAAAAGCAAGAAAAGGTATAAGGCCGCAAAATGATGTAAAGCAAAGCAAGTAGACCAATAATCGAGCTTGACACTAAGATTGAAAACAATCTACTGTTTTAGAGGACTAGAACAATCAAGAACCTCTACATGAAGTCTTGTGTGCGAAAACACAAATCATAAAACTCACTCAAAAGAAAACCTAGGCCAAAACTTTTCAAATCAGAAGAGATTTCAAAATAGTAAGCTCACAGAATAATAAAATTCTAGAGATAGAAATTGACCACTCAGAGACTAAACAGACTAAGAAACAAATCTTTCTGGGTAGAGAGATTTGAAAAAAGCATGCAAAAAATGATATGCGTGACTGTGTTCAAGCACGGAGGCATGTACACGTGCTTTTGATAAAGGAAACTCGAATATACACGGGTTCAATTCACAGAAACAAGCATGTGTATGCTACTGTAAACAGATTAAATTCCGTATACAAAGCTTTGCAAGAAAAATAAAAAATAAAGCCAGATCAAAAAGATCAGATTAAGGTCTGGGTTTCTACTGGACCAAATAATACTATCACAACAAGAAAACCAAGAATTGAGCCCTGATTGACATTGAACAACCCAAACTAGGAATAATAATATTGTTATCCCCAGTAGAGTCGCCAATTCTGTTACGGGAATAAGTACCCTAGGGCTTTGGGTGGGAACCCCAACAGAGCAAGAGAAAACTACAGTAAGAAACACTCATATAACTCAGGAAACATGCTTATATAAACAAACTGTGATATTGACCATATCCAGATGTCCTTCGTTTGTGTAGTTCCAACAGGGTTCAGACCCTCTGCAACTCCTGATGATCTTGCAAATCAACCAATTCGAACATACATAGCAACATATAGATAAAGCATTTTAATTAAACTAACTTTATATCGTATAAGAAAATGATTAGTTATACATCAAAGTAACATTCGTACATGAATTACAACAATATCTGATGCATAAACAAAGTTAATATCAGGAACAAGACAACAATTCTTTTTATTGTAGAAAGCTATAACTAACACGGAGAGAATTCACCCGAGTCTTCTTCTTCCGGCTCCAAGTGGAATCGTCCTCTAGATCTGTCCAGTGCCAGTCTTCAACAACCTCCTTCCATAACCAATACCATGATATCTCAAGCAAGTGGGAGAATATCAACACTCAAGGAAACAAGGGTTTCCTGAAACTTGGGGAAGTTCTTGAAGCACAGGGTTACTTCAGACTCAGTTAGGGACAATCTCAGTATAACAATTCTATCTCTTCTCCCTTAAGGCCTTCCAATAGAAGTCTATTTATACTTCTCCCAATTAGTTTTTTTAGTTGGGAAACAGTTGGGCCATGGGCACTAGGAGGTAATCAATAGGTAAAACCCGTGAACTCCGCCCATAATTAAGGAAATTTAATTTTTTTAAGTGTTTTAATACATATACACAGGTTGGGTATTGACTAACACACGTGTACATGCTTTTATCTTAGGGAAAAGTAGCGTACAGGGAATGAAACACTATTTTTTAGAATATTTGGACCAAGTCTAGAAGGAGGGGTTGCCCTAGGCCATAAACCAAGCATCACATATACCAAGGGTGGTAAATGGTGCTATAATAGGTTGACACCCAGATCTTTGAGCTGTGACAGCTGGGTGTTCGCTTCCTCTGACTGTGCACATAGTGACCCATATGGAAATTAAATGAATATGAGATCCAGAGTCTGATCTGTATCTAGCACTATCATGCTCGCTTGCTGTAGGCTCACCTGAATCCTGCTCGCCTGACCCATGCTCGCTTGCAGCTGTCTCATTTGAATATGTAGATTGCACAGATCCTTTTTCAAATTTCCCAGTGTTTGCTGGTACTGCTACTCGAATTGTGTCCAGAGATTTGTTGTGGTGTCACAGACCTTATCTCTGATTTCATCCAAGTCCCCCTAAGTGAGGACCATTGGGTCGACATGCGCATGCCTGTTGGACTTCTATTTCTTCTGAGGTCTCGAAGTTGTCTCCTTGGAGTGCTTCTGTACTCTAAATGGGGTGCCTTGGTCCTCGCCCCCACCTCCTTCAACATCAGAATCCTCCTTGTCCGTGGTATGCTGAGAAGTAGACTCCTCAACATCGACAGTGGTCTCCTTAGCAACGCGATCTTTCTCGGTAGTTGCCTTAGCAGTAGCCGCCTTGGCAACAACTTCCTTCTTTTGCTGTGCAACTTTCTCTTGAGATGTAGCTTGCTCAGCCTTCTTCTGCTTTTGTGCTGCTGTGGTTTGCATGGAGGAAATTTCACCTGCCTTTCTTATCCCTACACCAATATCTAAGGGGTGTAGCCACTCCCCTGGCCAGTTCCATAAATTTGGCCAAATCTGGGTCTTTGGGCACCTTCGTTTTTCCTTTTCGTGATGGGATATACTTCGGTAGCCGAGTTATAGGCTTGCCCTCTTCGGCGCCAACTCCTCAATGACTCCACGAATCTCTTCTTCATCAAGATCAAGTGGTTCATGCGACTATTTTGACTTGTCCATTTTCCCCTTTTGGTGAATCTCAACGGAGTTTTTCCTTGGTGACTCTCTCACCGGAACTTGTTATGTCTTCTTTTGTTTCTTCTCAGTAGCAGACGACTTAGGTCTAGGAGACCTAGGTGCCATTAGAACAATGGGCAAGACTTCAGCAGTTACGAATTCAATTGCAGTGGCTTTAAATATTGTGGCTTCAAATGGCGCGACTTCAGTTACGACTTTTGTTACAGGGGGAGTGGACATCATTCTCTCAAAGATGATCTCTCGGTGCCACTCAGGTAAGCTGGCATATTTTGTCCATGTTAAAATGTCTTCCCAAATCTTCTCAAACATACAATAAGCTCTCTGGCAACAAGGATTAAGGAAAACTCGTTGAAAGCAAAGTGTTCGAATGCTGGTCAGCTTGCTAGATTTATAGGTGAATTTGAATTCAAATCCAACCATTCCCTCCAATTTTCTATCATTAATGCATCTTTCATGGCAGATTTCCAAAGATTAGTGTGATAAATGTAGCTTGCCTGCTCCTTCTAATGAAATTTTTTCCATCCAATCATCTACAGTTCACCCAATGACTATTTTTTGACCCTGCTACATGGCACAACCATCCTGCCACAACTCCTCATGGCGCACTTCTTTCTTCTATCATGCACCCCCTTCATTTTTTCAATTCTTGGACATTGTAGTTTATAGTCTCGTACTTCCTTGCATCTACCTGGAATACTAAGACTATCCCGCCATCATATAATCATGGCGCAGGGGTGGGATCACGCTTGTACAACTTCAATCGACTTTTCTCGGAAACAACTTTCCATTCAGCTTCGCGATCTGAACCATGCCACCATCTGTAATTTCCTTGATTACATAGGGATCTAGCCAATGCATTTGAAACTTTCCAGGAAATTTCGTGAATTTGCTATCATAAAGTAACACTAAATAATTCACCTGGAAGGTGCGCAACTTAATATGTCAACCGTACTAGGACTTCTCACGCTCCTTTTGCACTAGTTGGTGAAATGTAGATAAAAACCAGTCTTGTTCTAATTCCAGCAACTGCGTGAGGCACTCCTCCATAGTCTCACGATACACCATATCAATCAATGCTATAATCCTAAAACTTGACACAATATACTCCATGGGCATCACAACCTCTATCCCATAGACCAATCTTGTTGGAATTATGATACAGGTGTTGTCCTTGATGGAAACTCACATAGATGATAGTTCATAGTGCAACAAATTAACAACAAAGGATTACAGATCAAACTCCAGAAATGGTTTAAGAAGTATACGTTGGTTCATTTTTTCCAAGTAGCTGATACGCATAGGTTAACAGAAAAAAAGGAGCGTATACGTATACACACACTTTCACAGAAGGAAAAGCATGTATGGGATGGAAAATCAAGGTTTTGGTCCAAGGTATTGGTCCGAGGTATTTGGTCTGAGGTATTAATCTAAGGTATTTGGTCCGAGGTATTGGTCCTAAGTGGTTTTGGTCTGAGGTATTGAGAAAGGCCTAAAACTATATAAGGAGGAGAAGACCTGTTACACAAAAATATCGTCACCATGATGATTTGCAGTCAGTATGGGTCTATAATCACCTATACTAGCCTCCTAAGCAAGTCTCAGACCTTAGCTCTTCATGTCAAGCTTTGCAAAAGAGAGAAAGACTTTGAAAATCAATATTACTCTGGTTCCGCACTTTCTCCTACTTTTACCTACGGACCCGCACCATTTGTTCATAATACCTGCGTACCTGCACGCTCTGTCTGTAAAGGGGTGGGTGCGTACCCCTGTGAAAGTCAAAAAGGCGCAAGTTTATCCTAATAAACTCACTTTTGAGTTAATTCTAGATGTTTCTAGAAGGATTTCGACGTGGATTGTTCGCTCCAAGGTGGTTCATGCATCCCAAAAGAGAAGGAGCTACTCCCTTGATAGGAGGAGCTATCCCTTTGAAGGAGGGCTTTATCCCTTTGAAGGAGGACCTAGTAACTTCCCTCCATTGCACTATAAATTAAGGCATTGGGTCAGTTGCTAGAGAGGTTAGAAGCTGAACATTTTGAGGGTAAATGCTGATGGAATTAGGACTTCCTAATTAAAACTTGAGAGGAGAGATCACATACCTTTTTGTTTCATTAGGAAGTGAGTGAATCTTGTCAAAGTAGAGGAGACTTCTTGTCGGACCTTGGGAGGAGCTTGTACAGCATCAAGGCACAGGTTGTAAAGTTCTTCTTCATTTGAATTAATACAATCAGATTCATTTTTCTCAACAAATTGTCTTATGTGATGTGTTTCATAATCTCCTTGATCATTATGATGAATATGCTTTATGATATTGGCTTTTCAGGTGCTATTTAATTGTTTTCTTGTTTGTGTTTGCATAATTACACTTCAAGGAAGCTCATTTGGAGCGAGGGAGCGAGGCTTCCACAAACTTGCATTAGACCCAAGGTAGGCCTAAAACACTTGTTTGCCTTTGTTTTTAATTGCATATTTAGGGAAAGATATTTTTTTATTGGCTTGATTCTCACTAGATATCTTTAGATACTAGGAATGTCGATCTTGTCCGCAACCTCGACTCATTCTGTGTGACAAAATGGCGACTCCACTGGGGACTTGATTGTTTTCTTTCTTTTCACTTTGACATGCGAAACTTGTCTTTTTGTTTCTGTTTTTGGCTTGTTGTGTCTAGAATCGGGTGGATTTAGTGGATCTAGGTTTTTTTTGGCTTTTCATAACTTTAGGAGAAGTCCACACCCTGTGCTTGTATCACAATGTGTACCTCTACGCATGTTTACTTTGCACACAGAGCGTGCACACACTTGTGCAAGCTCTGAACCTGCAGACCCTGCTAAAATTTTGAAAAACTTAAATTTTACTCTTTCAATTAGTTTTATTTTGGTTTAGATGTTGTTATCCTCTACCCAGACCTGCATGTGACATATCAAAAGCTTTCCTTGGTTTAATTTCATTGGTGTTAGGGTTTTAGGTGAAATTCCTAGAAGTTTTGATTGTTGGTCTTGATTTTCATTTTGGTTGTGTAGTAGCTCAGAGCTTAGAAGCATAGAAGCCTCAGATCACCTTGGTTTTTACTGGCCTTCTTATGAGTCTGACCATTTGTGAAATCAACTTTTGTTGAGGAATCCATCTTGTGTTTTCTCGTTGTGAAACTTCGAAAAAGCTTGTGTTAAGAGTTTGGATTTCACTTTTACAAAAGAAAACAAAAATCACTTGTTTTTGACTAATTTGTGATTCTGGACAAGTTAATCCTTGGTTTTCTTATCGCCAAGTACAACATCCTTGAAAAAACAAAAACATCTTGTAAGCTTTTACTTCAAGTAGTTTTTTATAGTTTGTAGATCTTAAGATTTGCTTTGTTCATAGTTTTCTCAAGATTTGCTTTATTCATAGTTTTCTCAAGATTTGCTTTAGTCGTAGTTTTGAGTGTTTTTATAAAAATACAAAAATATCTTTTGAAAAAAACTTTGTGTTGGTAGCATTTGAGATTTTGAATTAAAAGGGAAATTTTTGTGCAAATAACTAGTTGCTCTCATTTTGAGTGCATTGGAACAAAAACTCTTCTTTTAATTTGATTGTTAAGAAAGATTTGTGTTTACACGCATTTGCATTCTCAAACTCTTTCCTACCTAGAAGTTCATTGAAGAGCAAATATTGTTTAAATCATCTTAAGTGCATCTTTTTAGTGATTTTGAATCGAGTCTTCACACCACGAGTTTCATCTCCGCACCTCTTGACTTAATCAAAAACCAATAAAAAGAACGCTTAAAGTAAAATCAATCTAGAAATCTTTTTATTTCTCGGGCTCTATTACACCAACATAGCTTAGGCTAGTGTCTTGGAGTAGGGAGTACTTAACTCTCTAAGACAGTAAAATAAACAAGTAGCTATATCTTACGGTAGGAGAGAAATCCAATTGTTGCATCCATGCTCTAAGAAAGCTCCTCTTAAAGGAGAAGCACGAGATTGTGTCTGAACCAGTGTGGGAATAAATCATTCCTCATTGGGAACGATGCCAGATATTCACATATTACATATGATAAACCTCAGATTAACCATTGTCGAGGAGCCTGGGGTCACTTGTTGGTAAACCTTGGTTTATGTCAAGGAGCCTTCAAGGGGATTGAGCTTGTTACTCTGCCCTTGCGTGCATATCGCATCGTAGACTGTTCCCCCAGGTATATTTGTTTCTGTTGGTAACCATAGCGACCATATTCTATAGGATTCTTCCTAAGGTGACGGTGGAGGGAAGATCCCACTGTACTTGGAGCAGACGTCGGCTAGACTCACTTGGATTTTCTGGGGGGCTCTCTTCACTCGAGACGGTTAAGTGGAGAAGCTTGTGCCAGTCTATTCATTAAGCAGGTTTCCGGGGTAACTGTTCCAACCGCTATTTCTGTATCAAACTCTGCGACGTTGGATTTCATCACCAACTAGTGTTTTCGGTACAGAAAGTTACTATTTGTGTGTTATTGATCTCCTAGATTCTTTAGGTGTGTGACTCAATTTGTTTGGTTCTTTAGAGGCTTTAGGTGGTTTTCATTGAGATTTTACTTTTTTTTCGTGTGAAGTAGTTAAAAGCTTTTAACCGTGGCTAAATTATTGAGGAAGTCTCGTAGACTTCGGGGCCAACCTCCTGAGTTTTCACGAAGCCAGCCTGAAGGGCTACGGGCCCTGGTAACTCCTAGAGACAATAGAAGTGGGTCACCTGAAAGAGGAGAATCTGTTTTGGCGGGATATAATCCTAATTTTTTAGTGTTAATAGCAGATTATAGTACAAAGCCTGTATCCGTTTTAGAAGTTACTGGTAGTGTTGCATCTACTAGTAATATAGGTGAAGAGCCTGAAATATCTGAACCCAAATCTGAAATTGCTGCTACTCCAATATCAGGGTTTGCTTCTCCAGCTTCTAGTGGTCCTAGTTCACCTAGAGAAGAAGCAATAAATACCCAAGATCTTCCTTATGGACTAATAGCTATTGAAGAACTTGCTATTTCGGAAACAAAGAAGGCATTCCTATTCCAGAAGATCGACGTATTTTAGACCTTAGGGAGCGTGAATCAATCTTTTACAGTCCACCTAGGAGCAGTGCTTGGTGTCTTTCATTGACTGGTTTTTTGTTAAACCTGAGACTAAGTTTTTCACCACTTCGTATTTCTTATCACCCAACACCTAGAGGTTACTATCCTCCGTTGAATATGTCCAAGCAGTCATCCATGTTTTCTCAATGTCTGGAAGCCTTTTTGTACGACGGTCCTTCTGTTCCCACTGGGTATCAGTCCATTTCTGGTACTTTTTCGGGAGCATCTCCTCAACCTATTGAACAAAAGTTATTAACTGGAAATAA
>APFE031028614.1:24286-43276 GCA_000404065.3 Pinus taeda | reverse complement strand
AAACAGACCTGTTCATAGGACTGTGATTGATGAGGGAGCTTCCACGTGTATTATGTCGATACAGTGTTGGAGATCGCTTGGTTCTCCTTCACTAAATCAATCCCTCACAATTCTAAAGGCCTTTAATGGTCGTGGGTTTCTTCCTTTTGGAATTCTATAGGATCTACTTATAGGTGTTGAAGGTAAAACCGTTAATCTAGATATGGAGGTGGTTGATGCCCCTCTAGATTACAACCTTCTCTTGGGTCATAGTTGGTCTTAGGCTATGACAGTTGTTGTTTCATCGGTCTTTCAGCTTATAAAGTTCCCTCATAATGGAAATATCGTAACCTTAGACCAGTTGTCTTACATTTCATCCAACCCAGCCTCTGCTAAGAGCATTCAGCATGTTGGAGTAGGACTAGTTAAAGATTCTGGTTTACTGGGCACTTTTCCTTTTCCTCCTATCAACGCATAGTCTTCTATTGAAACCATTCATATGATTTCATCAGAAACCATTGTTAATGTTAATCCTTGGATCATACCTTCTGAATATGAGATAGACTCATTTGGTACTCTTATGCCTTTGAGTCCATATGAACTTGCATATCAGACCGTGTAGTCGTTTTCCGACACAACATCAACCCAAATCGACTTAATGAATGTGGTCCATGAGGAATCACTTTCAAAATCAAACTCGGATTTAATAACGTTTTCTAAACTTGTTCAAACTAATGAGAAAATGCGTGAAATCCTATGCGTCGATGAGTTACCATGGGAAGATCTTCATTACAGATCTTCGTTTTTACCCGAGAGCGATCGTTTTGAAAATGATTTTTCATCAACCTTTACAACTGAATATGTTAAGGATGCTCAGAATCCAATGAAACATCCTTATTCTGAGTTAAACTTGGGAAATATTTCTCGAACTATTCCCCTTGACATTTCAGTTAAGCCTGGAATTGTTGAAAACGTTCATATAGGTGCCTCTTGTACATAAGATGAAATTCAAGCATATAAGGCCCTATTTCAAGAATTTCGTGATGTGTTTGCCTGGTCATATGAAGAAATTCCAGGAATTGACCCCACAATTTTAGTCCATGAAATCCAAACCTACCCGGATGCTAAACCTGTCTGGCAACATTTGCGTCAGACTCACCTAAGAAAAGCTGCTGCGATTAAAGCAGAAGTTGAAAAATTACTCAAAGCAGGTTTCATTTATCCGATCCCGTTAGCGGATTGGGTATCGAATATTGTTCCTATTAACAAAAAAAAAGGGACAATAAGAATATGCATCGACTATAGGGACATTAATCGAGCCTGTCCAAAGCACAATTATCCTACTCCCTATATCGATCAAATCATTGATGATTGTGCCAGTAGCGAAATTTTCTCCTTCACGGATGGTTTTTCCGGATACAATCAAATCAATATTCTACCTGCTGATCAACCAAAAACGACATTCATTTGTCCATGGGGGACATTTGCTTATTGCAAATTACCTTTTGGGCTCAAGAATGCCGGGGCAACTTTTCAACGGGCCATGTCTTATGCTTTTCATGATATCAAGCACATTGTGCAACCCTATCTCGATGACTTGCTTACTCATTCATTACATCGAGCTGATCATCTCGTCCATTTAAGAGCAATCTTTATGAGGTGTACGCATTATCGGATTAGGTTGAACTCCCACAAGTGTGTATTCTGTATTGAAACGGGTCGATTACTGGGGTTTGTTGTTTCGAAAGCCGGCATTCGCGTCGATCCCTCAAAGGTTGAAGCCATTATCAAATTGCCTCCTCCTTCGAGTCTTCGCCAACTCCAAAGTTTGCAAGGGAAAGCAAACTTTTTACGTTGATTCATCCCTAACTACGCCGAGATCACAAAGGGTTTTACCCGGTTTTTGAAGCAGATACTTCATTCTTTTGGGACGAGATAGCTGAGAAATATTTTGATGCGCTAAAACACGCGTTGACCCATGCACCTTTGTTGCATCCTCCCAACTAAAACCAGGACTACTTCTTGTATCTCGTCGCTTCCTATTCCACCATCAGAATGATGTTAGTTCAGGAGGATGAATTCGGTACTGAACATGTGATATATTACCTTAGTCGAATGTTGAATCCAACTGAGCTAAAATACTCACATGTGGAGAAACTGGCATTGGCAGCTGTTCAAGCTGTCCAACTATTTTGTCATTACATTTTACTACGTAAGACTACAGTTATTTCTGATTGCAACCCTATGATCTATATTTTGACCAAGCAATTGCTGGGGGGAAAGTACTCCAAATGGATTGTCATCCTGCAGGAGTTCAACTTGGAGTTTGAAAAGTCTAAGTCAAAGAAATCTTTAGTTTTAGCGGAATTAATGTGTGACTTCCCGTGTGCTGACACGGAAACTGTGGCGGAGGAGCCCATTGCGGACGAATCCTTGTTTCTAATCAGCACTTTAGATCCATAGTATGGGGATATCATTGTTTATCTCCAAACCCAATCCTTTCGGCCAGATGTTTCACGATCGAAATGTCGAAGAATACGATTCCAGTCCCAACAATTCAAAATTATTGGAGATACTCTTTATCGTCGTGGGGCAGACTCTATTTTTCGATGTTGTTTGACTCATGAGGAAGCTGAAAGGGTCCTAAATGACTATCACTCTGGAGCATGTGGCGGTCATATGTCTGGGTATGCCATAGCCCAAAAGATACTGCGCACTGGCTACTTCTGGCCTTCTATGTTTAAAGATTGTATTATTGCGGTCTGAAAATGCCACAACTGCCAAATTTTTGATCGAAAGATGTGCGCTCCACCTGCTCCTCTTCACCCTATAATTGTCGTTGGTCCTTTTGCCAAATGGGGTATCAATTCTATTACATGTAACCCTCACTCGGGCAGGGGCATGCATATATTATCCTTGCGGTAGATTATTTTACCAAGTGGGCCGAGGCGATGCCTACATTTGAGGTAGACGGAAAAACAGCTGCGATTTTCATATTCAATCATATAATTGCTAGGTTTGGTGTTCCACAAGCGATTATCACTGATCATGGGCGTCATTTTTGAAACGTTATGATGACTGAACTTACAGGCTAGCTTGGCTTGCGTCACGACAGCTCAACTCCTTATTATCCACAAGCTAATGGCCTGGTTGAAGCCATGAACAAAGTTCTAGTCATCATGATCCGACAAATCATTGGGATTCATCGGTCGAATTGGCACAACATGCTATTTTCAGCGCTTTGGGCGTATCAAACCTCAGTGAAAACATCGACAGGGTTCACTCCTTTAGGGAGGAATCTGTTACACAAAAATATCGTCACCATGACTATTTGCAGTCAGTATGGGTCTATCATCACTTATACTGTCCTCCTAAGCAAGTCTCAGACCTTAGCTCTTCATGTCAAGCTTTGCAAATGAGAGAAAGACAATGAAAATCAATATTACTCTGGTTCCGCACTTTCTCTCACTTTTGCCTGTGGGCCCACACTCTTTGTTCATATTACCTGCATATCTGCACGCTTTGTCTGTAAAGGGGTGGGTGCATACCCCTGTAAAATTCAAAAAGGCGCAAGTTTATCCTAAAAAACTCACTTTGGGTTAATTCTAGATGTTTCTAGAAGGCATTTTGACGTGGATTGTTCGCTCCAAGGTGGTTCATGCATCCCAAAAGAGAAGGAGCTAATCCCTTGAGAGGAGGAGCTACCCCTTTGAAGGAGGGATTTATCCCTTTGAAGGAGGACCTAGTAACTTCCCTCCATTGCACTATAAATTAAGGAATTGGGTCAGTTGCTGGAGAGGTTAGAAGCTGAACATTTTGAGGGTAAATGCTGATGGAATTGGGACTTCCTAGTTAAACTTAAGAGGAGAGATCACATACCTTTTGGTTTCATTGGGAAGTGAGTGAAACTTGTCAAAGTAGAGGAGACTTCTTGTCAGACCCTGGGAGGAGCTTGTACAGCATCAAGGCGCAGGTTGTAAAGTTCTTATTTCATTTGAATTAATACAATCAGATTCATTTTTCTCAACAAATTGTCTTATGTGGTTTGTTTCATAATCTCCTTGATCATTATGATGAATATGCTTTATGATATTGGCTTTTCAGGTGCTATTTAATTTGTTTTCTTGTTTGTGTTTGCAGAATTACACTTCAAGGAAGCTCATTTGGATCAAGGGAGCGAGGCTTCCACAAAATTGCATTGGACCCAAGGTAGGCCTAAAACACTTGTATGCCTTTTTTTTTAATTGCATATTTAGAGAAAGATAGTTTTTGATTGGCTTGCTTGTCACTAGATATATTTAGATACTAGGAAGGTCGATCCTGTCCGCAAACTCGACTGGTTCCATGTGGTAGGGACACAGGAAAATAGAACTCTGCAGGTATCTGAGAAAATATGGATGGATTATTATGTGTATACAGAAATCCATGAGATTTTCTTTGCATCCTTTCCCTCTGAACTGTATGAGTGGATCGCGAGATTAGCCAAAAGCCAGGGAAGGTGTAAGCTCGACCAATCGTGCATGGTTTGTGGCATCCCTAACACCGAACTTGAGGATGATGCTATCACAACAGGAACTTTACACCTAGACTGAAGCATTGGAAATGGTGATGAGGTTGCATGAGACGTTGATACAAGATCTTATGTTGGGAATTCAACAAATCCACGCGCAACTACAAAATCTCTTCCTGGAAATGCAGAGCTTGAAGCAGGATAAGGCACTACGGCCAGAGGCACAGGAGGAAGTATGGTACGTAAAACGCAAAGGCCAAGGCCATGACAAGGACCACTATCTAGTATTCATGAAGTACTTGGCAGGAGGGGGGCTAATTCCGTTGAGACCGGAGGTACAAGCAGGGCCAAGTGTGACACCCACATATCGTGCGTGATCTGTCAGATAGGAGGAAAACACATGATGAATAATTGTCATTTTTTTCATAAGTATACATAGACTCCCCAATAGTTGTTTTGTAATTTTTATAGGTTAGTAGGCCATGACGAGTGCACTTGTCGCAGTTACGAGTTAATGATGGATCATACCCTAGCCTATAGGATGCAGATAGAAACGCGAGCCCTCAACCCAACTGCGGGGATGGTGCGTGCTGGATTTTAGGGGCGAGGTCAAGGACGAGGAGGAATGAGACTAGGAAGAGGCCGCAGGAAGTTAATTTGTTACAATTGCAGAGGACCAGGGCACTACGCCCGCGATTGTACCAACCCGACGAGAATATCTTGTTCAAATTGTGCTCAATTTGATCATGAAATGATAGATTGTCCTACGTTGATCACACAGATGCATGAGAAAGGGGTATTCCAGCCTCCTCCGACTCAAAATATCCAAATGATGAGGTCTGAACCGTGCAAAGAAGACCCAAATGTGAAAGTGATGCTCAAAAGTGGTGCAACCAAAGGGGAAGATAAGGTGAAGCAGTCTGAGGAAGATACATGGGTTCACAATGCTCTTGCAAAGGAACCTGATTTTAACTTAGAATGTGCAAAGGAGATGTTCATGGAAGCTAAGAAGAGCTTCATGGAGGCCTCCACTTTAGGTAGTAAGGATCAACCAAAGACAGGAATGGATCATTCCATGCTCACTACCTTTTTGGAGACATGCATGAAACAATTGTGCAACAATAAGGAAGTTAAGGGACTATAGGATTTGATCACCAGGTGTGTAGGGTTAGGGGAACCACGCGTAGTCTGGAAACTGGGAAAGCATGCATTGCACACTGGGAGGGAAATGAGATTGACGGTGCAGATTGGTGAGTACTAAATGGATCAGGTCATCCTAGATCTGGGATTGGATGCAAATGTGTTACCAAATCAAACATGGCAATGCATGGGCAGGCCCACATTGTAGTGGTTCCCTATTCAACTACGAATGACGAACCAATAGAATATTTTTCCCATGGGGAGGTTACAAGGTGTAATAGTTGATATCAAAGGCGTGAGCGCACAGATGGACTTTGAAGTAATAGAGATTGTTGATAACAACAATCCCTATCCTGTGTTACTAGGAATAGATTGGGCCACTGATATGAATGGAGTCATCAACCTGAAGAAGTGGAAGATGATATTCTAGAAAAAGTCCCTACACGTAGTAGTCCCACTAGAACCAGCAGAAGGAGCGTGCTACACTAAAATAGTGTGCGACGATGAGCTGGATTGTATTTACCAGATAACGACACGAGACCAAGATCAGGTAAACCTAACTACAGATGGGAGAATATTGTGGGAGCGCGATAGCTCCTGTACTTCGGATTTAGATGAAGAAGTAGAGCGCTGGCAGAACTATTTGCACGAAGTGACAACGTTGAATTGCAACATGATGATTAGATCATTGCATTGCGTGACGATAGAGGCCAGGAAACTACCAACATATGATGGAGTGACAGTGGTGGATGAATTCCTAGAAAAATTTGAAAGCACAGTACCAAAATAGTAGTAGTATGGTGCGCTGGAATGGGCACTGCGTGCAACACCCACACAATGGTGGAGTACACATCAGAAGACCATTGTAAACTAGCACAAATGTAAAAGGCGGATGCGCTTACAGTTTGGAAGCTCCCAATGTCGAATGAAAGCTGGGAAGCCAGGTTGTAGCAGCTTTCTCGCCCACCTGTGTCAATGGTTGTAGACATGTATTGTGTAGTCCACACAAACACACCCTAGACTAAGGATCGAAAATTGAAACCAGACGCAGTAGTAGGAAAAATGATGCACACCACAGGTTTTCCACATCCAAGCATTCAAAATGGTATCCGGAATCATGAATAGAGTTCACAAGGCAAGACGAACTGATTGGGGCCTGGACATACCAATGGTTTGATGGGCCTCTAGGGCCATGTACAAGAATCTGAGTGCAGAGACGAAGATGGCGGGTAGAGTCGAGGCCATAGTTTTGGGAGGAAGGAATCCTCATATAGTTGGAACAATACGCGGGGACCAAGATGAAGGGATTATGGAGTTGTGTGAAGTCGAACATAGGCAGACTCAGGAAGACATTCATCCAGGAAACCTTAAGTTTCGCAAACTCAAAGTTTGGGTACGACTGAGGAAGAAAAGCATGTTAATGGATGCAAATATCAAAGAACTGAAAACTGAATCTGCGCAAGCATGCTGCATTAATAAACTAAGAATGACAGGACAAGATATGAGCGGAAATTCTATTGTATTAGACGGTTTCCGCTGAGAATTTGTGGCCCTGCTACCATGGCTGCAACCACACCTTACCAGACAAAGTAACTAGGGGAGAAAACTGCATAAGGAAGAATGTGCGGCACTGATTGACACGAAGGAATTTTAGGAGTACTGTCGGACTAGACTGGAAGGTGCATCGAAGCCTCGCAGAGGTCATGCAACCACCTGACTATCCATGGAAAGTGTAGACCCAACACTCCAAGCAGTTGAAAGAGAGCACGAGACTATAAAAAAGTCTATATGGGACCAACACGATAAGGAGGTTGCACGCAGGATCAGTTTGCCACAGGGGTTGCACCCACACATGGGGGGCTACGCTACTGCACGGGTAGGATGGGAAGTGACTGTTGGTGTCACTATTCATGACAAGATGTCTACATTAAGAAAACGAGGAGTAGGTGGTGGGAAATTAATACATGAAGTCAGAACTAGATTTGGGATGATCTAACACAAGTTTTGCATTAATGAGCCGAATGAGGGGGGAATGGTCGAATTTGAATTCAAAAAGGCCTATAAATCATAGGTGGTTATCCATCGAACAACCCTTGCCGTCTTGAGAATTCAATTGGTGCGCTATCAATTGGGTATGGACCTTACGGATTTAGAGGCTTTCTGAGCAAGTTCAGTGTTTGAGACATTGCCGGAAGAGACGCAGGACTTCCGGAACAGAGTGATGTCGATAGCCAAAGGAGCTACGCAGATCCCTACACCACTAGTGGGGGATGCAAGAGAAATTCCTAGATCGCCTCAGACTCCGAGGCCCAAAAAGGATCCATAGGTAGCAGGAGTAGTTCGTATGTCCCCGCAAAATCTTCAGTTTGGTAAACTGTCCATGGAAGACAAGGGTAAGACGGTTAATCTTTAGACAGATGATGATGAGGAGGATCTCTAGGCCTTCATAGAAGAGATTGAACCAAATGAAGAAATGGCGGAAGACATTCAACCAGTGCGCATTGTAGCAAAAATGCCCAAGTATGTCCCTCCACGGAAAGGGAGAGTAAAAGTACCTAAAGATCTAGATGTCGTTAAGAGCTCACTCAAAACCCTGCTCCTCCCAGAGGGAATTTTGTTTGAAGGTTTAGTTTTGGGCCATGTGCCCACGATGAAATTTGAAGACTGGGACCTCACGGATAGTGAGAATTTCCCACATTTGGAGACTAGCCAACTCATGAAACAAAGAAAGGAGGGGGCAGTTGCAATGCTACAGTTACAAAAATGGCTATGCGGGGTGGAGGAGGTCGAGCTACTCCACCTACTATGGATTCCACACTTTCATTGGGCACCAATCATGATATTTGTCATCACACAACTACTTTTCTTAGTACACAATGCGTACATGTGGCTGGAGGAGCCTATTCTCATCAAGGTAGAGCTTATTCATAGGATTTCTTGGCTTCCCTATATGGGAAGTCACACTGTAGAAATAGTAGACAAAAGCGAAGACTTGGCACTTGCAGAGGCCATGAAGAAGAAATACAAGTTGGAGAAAAAGCAGAGGGGCTACACCATTACTAGCATTCAAGACAAATGGGTGCACGTAGCCACCCAGCTGTTGGTAAGAAATGTGAGGAGAAAATTTCATGGCAACGTGGTAGTAGCAACAGTAACTGCGCTCGCTGACCAATACACTAGGGGGTACAGTTCAACTAGGCGCAATTCCTCTGCGAGGAGTTCCTGATGAACTACAAGGAGGCCCAGGAGTAGGGTAAGGCCTTCGAATACACATGGTTGCTATTATCCATCTTGTTGGTTGCAGGGGAATTGCCTGAAGATAGTCAGTTTCCTCCTCTTGACCAAGACTTTCCAGAGGCAGCGAAATACTGGTCGCTATGAGTGACAAGGGATGCCACGTGGATCCGCGAGACCAAGATCTTCTGGATATACATGGAGGTGAGAGTATGGATGTGGATCAACAAATGTTCCACCTATCCCCCACGGTATATGATAGTCTATGAAGCTTTGTAGACTTTAAGGTAGATATGCACAATGCGTATATCAAGGTACAGAAGGATCCAGAGCAGAAATGGACCACACTCCCCTTCATAGAGATTTATGATGTTGTTTTTGCGGTGTTCGAATCATGGCCACCCAAATGGCATGCCTCGTATCTGGAATTGCACATGAGATGACAATTCAAAGACAAAAGGATGCCGCCAAGCTGATGGCACAACAGAAGTAGAACAAGCAGTTCGTCGAGGAGGTACGCGCTTCCTGCAAGGTAGGGAATGCCACTGCAGAGTAGATCAAGGCTGCGGAAAAAGAAACAGCAGCACCGAAAACTAGGGAAACCACAACGTAGGAGGGAAGAGGCCTGGACCTGACCAAAGGATAGGGGAAAAATGACACAGCAGAAGGCATGGACCCAAACATGTCATCGACACAGCTGAAACGACCGCACGGTACAGAACGGACAGGGCCCCGGAAGAAGACCAAGGCTTCCAAATTGGATCAGGAACCTATTACAGTAATGGAGGGTGGCCTATATGACATCAGTGACACCATTTTCGAGGTCACCAGGGAAGCGATACAAGAGGCAATGTTGGAGCAGCGGAATGTGTTGGGGGCACTCAGGGCACAATTGCAGGGACTTCAGGTGCGACTCCCACAAGAGGGAATGGTAGCCGTCTGCGGTTCCGTGGGAACAATGGCAATAGACTAGTTGTTGTGAGCCAAAATGGCCAACACCGTCACGCTGCAGGAAGGAGCACTAACAGTAGAGGAGGTAGTGCACGCGGTTTGAGGTAGAATTTTGCAGGAGGGGTGAAATTTCACTTTGTCAGAATTTGACAAATTGTATATGGTTTCAACACTTCTCGACACCACGAACACAATGGTGCTATCCATTTCTCCATTATATTTTTGCATTTTTTGGCCATTTTTCAGTATGGATATATAAGACTCCTTTTTGCAACTAATGCTTATACTCTTCTTTTTCATGCCACTTAGTGAATGAAGGCCTCCCCATTGATCAAGTAGGGACCAAAGACGTAGTCCAAGTCAGACAAACTTTGTTATCAAGTCTTGTTGTCTTATTTCATTCTTTATGTGTTTTCTCCTCTTCTCTCATGTGCACATTAAGTTTTCTATGTTAAGCTACAATTTATGCGTGTAATTCTTTAACACATCTATAAGCAAAATATTTTGGATCAAGTGGTGTAAGAGCAGGTATTTTTTTAGTTGTGAATTGCATGTTTATATGCTAACAAGAAACAGGCTCCAAAGAGGTGAAGGGATACTAAAATCTTTCAATCCCGAAGCAGGGCATGCACATAAAATGAGAAACATGGCAGATGAAGAGGCTCGTCATGAATAGGAGCACAATTTTTGCAAATTCTTCTATATAATGGCAGAGAATGTCAATTAGTTGCTTTCAAGGTTAGTGAAAGTAGAAGAGATAAATCTAGAAGAACAAGGTTCAGTTCATGGAAATGGTGGAGAAGAACCCCCTCCTTCTCCTTCCATGAGTGAAAGTTCTTCTTCCTCTCATCACCATAATTGTATAAATTTAAGGGATGCATCTAAGAAACCTTTCTTTAAATTAGATGTCAAATTTGATCTTCCCATGTTTAACAATGAAAGTAATGTAGAAAATCTTAACAACTCGATTAGGAAGATTGAAATCTACTGCAGGATTCAGTAGATCTATGAGGATGAGGCAAAGATTCAGCTAGCCTCTCTTTGGTTGAGTAGCACTGCTCTCGTTTGGTGGGAGAGAAAATTGCGAAGCAGTAAGAGTGTGCGTAATCTTCTTTCCTCATGGCCTAATTTTGTTTCCACATTAAAGGAACAATTCTATCCCTTTGGTTATAAACAAATATCCTTAATGGATTCGCAATACTTAAGGCAAGGCAGAGGTCAGGATGTTCAAAGATTTACAAAGGAATTTAGAAAATAGGCACTTAATTTGGACATTGTACTTCACTCACCTAAAGTAGTAACTAAGTATATTGGATCATTACATAGTTACCCTAGACATTCATTATTATTGTTTGAACCAACTGCTATTGACTCGGCCACTGAAGGCAATTCATGTTGAGAACATGGGAAAAAATGAAAGAGATGATCATTTCAAGAAACCACCTTTCAAAACTCCAAATGGAAAACCCAAAGTGAAAGGAAAAGGAAAGGAGAAGAGGACGACATCAACCAAGAAAGATGAAGGAGAAAGACCTTACTGCAATCACTACAAAAATAAAGGTCGTGATGATGTTCATTGTTAGAAACAATACTCAGAAAAGAGACCAAAGAAGTATGGAGGAAAAGGCAAGAAGGAGATAGTGGAAATTGTGCAACAAGACCTTGGATCTGATTCAGGAGATGAAGCATTGATCACAGCAACAGGAAAAAAAGGTACTCTTACACCTTATGTTAATTTTGAATCACATGAAGGCACTAGTTAAATAGATGAGTCTCTTCCTAATGAATGAAAGAGAATTGAACGATTTCATATTAGAATTATAATAAATCATACAAAAGTGGAAACTCTATTTGATACTGGATCCCAAGAAAACTTAATTTCAGAGTCCTTGGTAAAGAAGCTAGGCTTGGAAACCAAACCACATCCGAAACCTTACCCACTTGGATAGATACATGAAAAAGAAAAACTAAATGTAACTAAGAAGTGTAAGGTTAAATTTGTGATCTCTTCTGAGTTAGTGGATGAGGTAAAACTTGATGTGATACCATTGGATATCTGTGGCATGGTGTTAGGGAGTCCATATCTATATGATTGAAAGGAAATCTTCTTATGTCATGAAAACAAATACCAAATCACAAAAGATGGGGTAGAATATATTGTAAGGGCTCATTGAACTAAAATCAATGCCACCTTGTAAGTGTAGGACAAATGAGGAGGTTTGTGAATTCTAGCAAGGGTTGCATGCTTATGATTGTAAGGGGAAAAGATGCAAAATTATCCGATGCCTTCCAAGGTTGTGATCATGTACATAAAAAGGAATTATGTGAATTAATTTCTAACTATGATGCACTGTTTTAGGAACCAAGAGGATTACCTCCAAAGAGGGAAATCCAACATGAGATCCATTTGCAACTTGACACTCCTTTACCAAATATTGGCATGTACAAGCTGTCAACCATTCATATGGAGGAGATCAAAAAGAAGGTGCAGGAACTATTGAACCATGGGGTCAGCAAACCGAGCACTTCTCCATGCGGCTCACTGATTGTCTTAGTGCCAAAGAAGGATGGCACATGGAGGATGTGCGTGGATTATCGTGCATTAAACAAAATCACAATGAAAAATTGGTACCCTCTTCCCCACATTGATGACTTATTAGATCAGTTAAAGAATGCTATCTATTTTACCAAATTGGATTTGCGTCGTGGTTATCACCAGGTCTAAATTGCAAAGCAGGATGTGTGGAAACCACCTTCAAGACCAAACATAGGTTGTTAGAATGGATGGTGATGCCATTCAGACCTTGCAATGCTCTAGCCACTTTCATGAGGGTCATGAATGATCTCTTTAGCCCTTTCATTGATGAATTTGTTCTTGTATATCTAGATGATATCCTTGTCTTTAGTAAATGTTCGAATCAACATGTATGCCATGTGAAGAAAGTGCTTGATGTATTGAAAAATGAAAAACTCTATGTAAAATTGTCAAAGTGTGAGTTTGGGAAAACCTCTTTGGTTTACCTAGGTCATATTGTTGGTCATGGTTAGCTAAAAATTGATCCTTCTAAAGTTGAAGTAATTATAAATTGGCCTAAACCTACTGGTGTAATTGAGGTTCACAACTTTTTGGGTGCAATACAGTATTGGTGGAGATTTATTGCCAATTTTTCTATTATTGCAGCACCTTTACACGCATTGACAAGTGTAAAGCAAGTCTTTCAATGGGGACAAAAGCAATAGAAGTCCTTCAAAACATTGAAATTAAATATCAGCACCACACCGGTCTTGGCCTTACTAGATTTCCAATATCCATTCGAGATCAAGACAGACGCTAGTGGATATGCCATGGGCGCTATACTGATGCAACAAAAGAAGCCGATATGTTACCATTTAGAGAAGTTCTCTCAGGCTGTGATAAATTATCCCACTTATGACAAGGAATTATATGCCTTGGTTCAGAGTGTGAAAAAGTGGAAACACTACCTGATTGGCAAGAATACCATCATCCATACGGATCATCAACCCTTGTAGTATCTTTAGTCACAGACCAAGTTGTAGCAATCTCTTCAATTCAGGTGGATGGTTTTCTGCAACAGTTTCATCTGGTAATAAAGTATAAGAAGGGCACTAGCAACAAAGTGGCCGATATGCTATCTCGCCCTCCTATTTCTGCTTATGTTATTTTTCATAATGCTTCGTTATCTTTCAAAAGTTATGTTGAACAATATGCTAATGATGATGACTTTAAGGAGATTTATGCAAAACTAACCCATGGTTCACAAGTGGAAAACTATCACTTGCAGGGGAAACTATTGTATCAACTTGGGAAATTGTGCATACCCACAGGAGAAAGGGTACATGTAATCCGGGAGACCCACACCTCCCTTGTGTCTGGTCATTTTGGTATTGAAAAAACTTTGTGTCATGCACAAAGATTTTGTTTTTGGCCTCATATGAAGAACATTGTGATTGGCTATGTAAAGGGGTGTGTGGTGTGTTCTGTTTCAAAGCCCTCTAATAGAAAACTCAGGCTCTACACACCACTCCCTATTCCGAGTTATCCATGGGAAAGTGTGTTAATGAATTTTGTAGGAGGTTTGCCTTTATTTAGAAAAATTCACGACTATTTGTATGCTGTCGTTGACCATTTTAGTAAGATGTGTATTTTAATGCCTTGTAAAAAGTAATTCACTACAGAGCAGACTACTCATCCTTTCATTCAGTGTATTTGGGTCATTTTGGCTTGCCCACATCGATTGTGTCAAATCGGGACTCTCACTTTCTCAGAGAGTTTTGGACCAGCTTGTGGAAGATTATGGACACCAACTTGAAAAGAAGCACAACATTCCATCCACACACTGACAGATAGACAGAGGTTGTAAACCGCATCATGGTACACTTGTTGCGAGGCTATTGTTGAAAACATCCTAAGTTGTGGGATGAGCATCTTCCATATGTGCAACATTCCTACAACCGAGAAGTACACTCATCAAAGCATCATTCACCATTTGAGACATGTTTCAGCTACCTGCCAAAAGACCCTTTTGATATGGTCTTTGGAAGGGAAGATGACTCCAGTGGACGTAATGACAGGGAAAAAGTGCAACAGTTCATTTATCAGATCCAGTTGATTCACCAAGCAGTACAGGAGCTATTGGAGAAAATTCAAGCCCATTACAAGACTCAACATGACAAACACTGATTTGACCATCAATTTCAAGTGGGCGACAAAGTGTGGTTCCATATTAGCAAGGACAGGATGAAGGGAGAAGGGAAGAAGTTGCGACCAATCCAGTATGGTCCATTCACCATTTTGGAGAAGATTGGAAACAATTCCTTTCATCTTGATTTGACGATATCTATGTAGATGTACTCCATAGTGAATGTGGAGAACTTAAAGCTGTATGAGCCACCATTGATTATGGACAACGAAGAGGTGGGAACAGTTACTATAGTTGATGAATTTGAAGCAAAGTATCTTGATGGGTTACCTGAAGACATCATTCTTGATAGAGGAACAAGTATTTCCCAATAGGGAGATGTGTAATACCTTTGAGTTGGCTTCAAGGGGATGCACCCTAGCAAGGAAAAATGGTTGGAAAAGGAAAGAATGAGGGAACAATTCCCTCACTTGCCAATTGATTGATAAAGCTTTTGGCAGTCCAAAAGCTCCTCAATGGGGAGGATTGATCCAGGTGGATCTTCAAACACAGTGGCATGGAAAAAGCTCAAAATTCAAAGCAGTGGAAAGGAGATTAAGATGGCATCAGATCGAAGTGGTTGTCGCCCTGATTCCAACGGTGCTAATGACACTCCAATCTGAGTCTGGATGAAGAAGATAGAAGCAGTCAATGTTGGGTTGAATTTTGTGACTCGGTAGGATTAATGAAGGCGCAATTTGGATTTTTTTGAGTAGATGGAATCCGGCCAACTCTGGCCATATTTCGGGCAAAACTATTGCCTCGTTAAAAGGACTCCTTCGGTCCAAAACCAAATTTTCAAAAACGCACGGGTTGTTTTTTATAGCAAAAAAATATTAAAAAAAGGGGTGGCCGGCCACCAACTCTGCCACCCCAAAACAAACACATAACCAAAGGAGGGGTGGGCCATGACCCCTGGCCCCTCCCCCAGCCACGAAATTATCAACATAAGACGGGAGGGACACGCCATGACCCTGGGCCCTCCTCCACTCCCACGAAGCTACCACAACCCGACGCCATTATGTATAAAGTGGGTGGTGGGCCGGCCCTTGGGGCATGGACCCAACCCAAACCAACAACACATTAACCATTAATGGATGGGTGCAGTGTTGAAAAGAATGTGGGAATAGATGGGTACGGTGGGCAGGTTACCCAAGGTAGGCTTGACCCAACCACTATTTTAATTTAAACATAAATTGGTTTATGGTGTATAAAAAATGAGGAGGTAGGGTTTGACCTCCCGACCTCCTCCCTATTAAACAGGTTCATAACCAACACACAAAATTTCACAAGAGGGGAGAAATTTCACATTGTCAGAATTTGGCAAATTTATATGGTTTCAACACTTCTCGATGCCATGAACGCAATGGCACTGTCCATTTCTCCATTAGAGTTCTGCATTTTTCAGCCCCTTTACGGTATGGAGGTATAAGACTCCTTTTTGTAACTGATGCTTGTACTCTTCTTTCATGCCACTTAATGAATGAAGGCCTCCCCATTGATCGAGAAGGCAAGTTAGGCGAACTTCGTTATAAATTCTTGTTGTCTTCTTTCATGCTTTATGTGTTTTCTCCTATTCTCTCATGTGCACATTAAGTTTTCTATGTTAAGCTACAATTTATGCATGTAATTATTTAACACATCCATAAGAAAAATATTTTGGATCACTTCTTATCCACTTAGTTACTAACATTGGATCTTTCATGAGATGAATATGAAGAAGAGGAAGAAGACCAAACATACGAAGAAGGAAAAGGGTTACTTTAAGCTCAACATGAGTTTCATGTTGTTAAGGTGGAAGAGAAATCGGTTGAGAAGTAGTTTGGACATTTGGAATTGTAGGTGTAAAAAATAACCAAATTGGAAAACCAATGGTTAATCCAAGAAGGGACAACGTTGCCATATAAAGAGCACCAATATTTCCAAAATAAGAAAATTGACCAGGATTCCCATCAGAGGGGTTCCCTTGAATGGTAGACTTTGGAAATGTTTCCATTAGCCTCAACCTAAGATCCACTAAGGAGTTGTTCCATAAGTAGGATGTTGTTCTATGGTCAATTAATTGATTTTATAAATTAACAACACAAAATGAAACAAAGGGCTAAACTAGGAAAAAGATTTACCAAGCAACCGTGAACTGCAATGTACACCTTGGCTGTTAGGTCCCTATAATACTAGTGATTCCCCCATTACTAATATGAGTGTAGCCCTTATTTTTACTGTTGTGTCCCTATTGTCCCCATATTTTTATTACTATGCCTCATAGAAGCCCACTATTGTTATTTTTGTGCCCTTATATTACTATTGTTATGTTGACTTTGATTATATTGTGACCCCTTGGACTCCTATATATAGAAATGAGGTTTGGTCATTTATATCATCCAAGAATTGTTCATTTGTGTAATGTAAAGGAGATTTCCCCCTTGAAGAGGATGATTTCTATGTTGTTGATCTATCTTTTCTATCTTTTTGTGAGTTGGTTTCATAACATTTGGTATTAATGCTTTCAATTCTAGGGTTTCGCTGCTCCAAAATAGGTCATGTTGAACTTTCACTATAACATTTTTCTGAGAAATTTCAGAATGTCAAAACAAAATCAACTTGAGTAGAAATCTTAGTGATCCTCGACTATGATTTTCATATCTTGTCGCACTATTTTTTCAAATATATGATCCAAGGAAGTTAAGCTTTTTGCAGGCTCCTGAATTACATCCCAAATAGGTGACCTTGAGAAAATTGTCATAACTTTCTCTCTGAGTATCAGATTGAAATTTTGTAAGAAGTTATAGAAAGAGGATATATTGTAGTTTTGTTTGCATCATTTTTAGGTGTGAAGGTTGAAAATGTGATACATGGAACTTCGTGCATGTTCGCTCTACTGAAAAGTGTATAATCAGGTCATCTTTGGAGATTTGGCATAATGATTTCGTGGAGAACCCAACTTCGATCAGAATATGGCATTTGAAACAAGATGTAGAGGGCTATCACAGTTTGCAATTTTAGACATTGGAGATCAAAATTTAAGATATACATCAGATAAAATATTGAGCTCCTACAAAGTGAAAAAATGTGTATAGTTTTTTTTTTAAATCTTGCACAAGTTTGGTTTGAAAAATTAGTTTGAAGGAATCCAAAGGGCATAGTGAAGCATAATTATCATTGGTTGATGCCTAGAAGAAAGAAAATGGAAACACCTAGTAAGCAACCTGAAAAGTTCAAACAAAATTCAAACCTAAAAGTGCAACAAAATTCACTGTCACAAAAAGTAAAAAAAGCTAAGATGGGTGGTTTAAAGAAAGACGTGGAAGATAAGATGGATGGCATGGAAGCTAAGCTGGATGGTTTAAAAAAAGTCATGGAAGCTAAAATGGGTGGTTTAAAGAAAGGCGTCAAATCTAAGATGAATGGCGTGGAAGCTAAGATGAATGGTGTGGAAGCTAAGATGGATGGTTTAAAGAAAGGCATGGAAGCTAAGATGAAATATTTGAAGATATATTTGACAAAGTTTCTACAATAAATTATTACCAATGGTGAAAGGGTAGTAAAGGAAACTCATGATGAGAGAAAAATAAATGTTAATCATGCTTTCATAGAATCTAACATTGGATTGGAGATCCACCATGTTGGCATTATGGCACAGGTTTGGAGCTATGGCGTAGGTTTTGTCCTTGATGGCAACTCTCTTTGGTAACAGATCTCAGTTCAGGCACTCAGAAAGAAGAAAAAGACATATACACAGGTCCATCTAGATGAAGGTGCGTATACACACAGGTTATGCATTACAAAAGCGTGTATATGTTGGGGATCATAATTTTGGTCCATGGTAGTTAGTTCTTGGGATTTGAACCTATGTTTTGGACCATGACGTCTCGTTAGATGTGTTGATCCCTAGTTTTGGGTTCATGGTATTGAAATGTTATGGTTTTGGATCATGGTATTGAGGAAGGCCTAAGAATATAAAAGAGGAGGGAGATCATGTGAAAAATGATGATCTAAATTATTATTGAAGATTTGATAAAGTGCTAGAGCTGGTATATTGGTAATTGGGTTATGATGCAGATCTGGATCTGAATGAAGGAGGAACCTTAGCGCAAAAAGAAAGACAAGTTCTATTGATGGGTCATAATCTTTAAGCTTGAATGATAGTATCTTTTTATGATTGTGATCTGCTAGATGTGGCACTTGCTTGATCTACAAGTCTGATAATCTCGGTTAATTAATGATTGAATATCTGAAAGAGTGAATTATCCTTTATAGATCTGTATGCAGGTTCAGTGAAGCGAAGGCGCGTATACACGCAAGTTCTGTGAAGTAAAGAAGCGTATACACAGGTTGTTCCATACGTAGAAGCATATTCACGCTAGTTTCAGGCTGTTGAAATAGCGTATATACTCTAAGTTGTGATCTAGCTGCTTCTGTCTATTGCTGTTGTGTTCTGGGTTCTGTTTTCTGGTGTGTGGTTTCTGGTACTGTGTT
>APFE031028611.1:0-10972 GCA_000404065.3 Pinus taeda | reverse complement strand
AAAATATAAATAAACTAGACGTATGGTAAATAAATAAAACCTCTTTTTATATTTAGTCCATAACCCTCATTCTATTCATGAAGGCTCAAGAAATCGGTTTTATTTAAGTGAATCCTATGGGCCAAATACCATATTTGTAAAAAATGTATGGTAAATTAATAAAAATATAAATAAACGAGAGGTATGGTAACAAATAAAACATTTTTTTATATTTACTTCATAAGTCACCTTATATTTACGAACACTCAAAAAATGCGTTATATTTAGGTAAAACCTATGGGAAAAATACTATAAGACAAATACCATGGACTAGATTGTTTATTAATACCATGCAAAGAAACATTATTAACCCTAATATAGTATTAGTATTAATAAAAATAAAAAATGGCACATGGTATTGACCCATGGTATTCACCAAAATGGCACATGGTATTGACCCATGGTATTCACCTAGAATGTAGCCTATTTAAATGGGGAATTAAACTAGCATAGATCCATCTTTACTCTGGATCTACTAACCCCCGAGAGGTATCAAATATCGTGATATGCAAACTAGCATACAGTGAAAAAATATTTGATCCTCTTGGGGCTTGGTGGATCAAGAATGGATGTTGTAATTTAATGTAGGTTAAACATTTTAGCTTGGTTAAATAAAAAATAAAATAAAAATCAACTATTAATTTTATTAATTTTTAATTACTAATAGTAATTTTTAAGCTCCAGGTTTATGATAACCCATGGTATTGACCATGGTATTCATTGTGAGCATAGACTTTTAAAGGGAGAAATTCATCTTAGATCCATTTCTTAATTCTGGGTCACAAGTGCTCAGAGGGATAAATAGATTTCATCCCCCTAAGAGTGGTAGATGTGGAGTTAGATGGATATAGGTTGGTTTTTATGATAATGAAGATATTAAATAGACTTAGGAAATTATATTGTAAAAACATCTTAAGGTGAATGGTTAAAGCATAGACATTGGACAAGTATACTTGTATACTTCTGTTTTAAACTGAAACAAATCCAAGGCTAAAAGGAATGGATTGATTGCACTAGTCATGCTTCTATAACTTTCCAACATATGTTGGAGTAAACAGATTGTAATTTGGGTAATTTTTCTAACTGCAAACAGGAACATACTTATGTATTTGCAGGGTGGTTAAGAGGTCCCTAGAAGTGATGAATTTGAATTTTTCTTGGTTTTATATATAGTATTAGGTTTTTTCTCATGCTTTTCTGTGAATGGTACGAGTGAATTTTATCTTACACCCACTAGATTATCGATATGTAATTTCGGTAATTTTGATTTCAAAAGATATTTTAAAGAAATGCAATGATTTCATTTGTGTATTCAATAAACACAAGATTTTATAATTGAGTAAAATATTCGCCATGCCTGGTGAGAGATTCGCCAAAAAATTATATATAAATATCATATTATTGATAAAATCGCCTTCCATTTTTCCTATATACCATGGAGATTCGCCCATTTATTATACATGTAAATTTAGGGGGTTCTTAAAATTTTCCCTGGTCAAAGACTTTGATGACAGATGCATTATACTGATTCAGGTTTGTTTTTTTGTTTTTTTTTGTTTTGTTTTGTTTTGTTTTGTTTTTTGTTTTTGTTTTTGTTTTTGTTTTTGTTTTGTTTTGTTTTGTTTTTGTTTTTGTTTTTGTTTTTTTGTTTTGTTTTTGTTTGTTTTTGTTTTTGTTTTTTTGTGTTTTTTTGTTCTAATGTGTTTTTGGAGTTGTTGTAGCAACAACACTAGAGAGAAGTATTGCATGCAAAATATTCCAAAGGTTCAGGATCGAGATCAAGTTGAATTCCTTTCTTGTTGAGAGGGAGTGTTGAAAATAGCAATAAGAAATGTTAAAAATAGAATCCAGAAATTCCAATTTAATTTGTCCTTGAATTAAATTGTAATTATTTTCTCATAGCAACTTGTAAACAGTTAATTAAGTTTAATTAACTTAACTATCTTAGTAATTTTGAGTTGGAAGTATTTATGAAGATATGTTCTCCTTAAGTTTTAGGGATCTAGGATGAGTTTAATTGTGAGTTGTAATTAGATAACTTATTTTACTGAGTTATGTTTAGTTAAATTAGTTCCAAATTGTTTGTGGAATTAATAGAGATTTAATAGTCAGTTGGTGCACTAGTCCATCCACAAGTGCCACTCTAGTTAACTGAAGATTCCCTCATCAGAAAATCATGCATGTCAATTCTCAGGAAGACCCAATTGAGACTAGAGTGCAGGGACTGTATACTATCAGTTGTATGATTTATTGAGTTGTATAGATCATGCATGCAATCAAGAACTAGACCTAGATTGGATTGTACGGGTTTGGAAGCACTGGATTCCCATTAGTTTGGGCTATTCAACCATAGGAATTGCGTAAGGAAATAGGGGATTGGAGAGTAGCAGAAGAGGCTAAGGATTTGGCTTGAGCTAGCTTGTAAGATAAGAGTTGGTTATACTTGTGCAAAAATGTTATACTGAGAGAAAGCTTTGTATCTTCACTCATATTTCTGATTAATGCAATACAAATAGGCGGTATTTTGAGTAGTGGATTTCCCTAGATAAACTTATTTTGTTATGTGCCGTTGATTTATCGTCTTCTTTTTCATATTGTTTTCATTGATCTATTAGCTTCCACTGGTTTAAAGTAGAAGTAGAGTCTTGTCATGTGCTTTAGTAAATTGCATGAGTTTGTGAATCTACAATATTTTTCTAAACAACTATTGTTTCAAACCCCTTAGTGTCGTTACATGGTTTGTTTTATTATTCTTATGTTTTTTTCCAGTGCCATATCCTCCTAAGTCATTGTTTCCTAAGTGTCGTCATCTAACCCTTGGAAGCGATTTTGTTATCTTGTCCATGGTTAGATGAACTCATAAATTTTCTTGACTTAGAAACTATCCTTTTCACCATGATGACACTCGAAAAGCATATGAAAAGCACAAAAAAAGTAAAAAAAAAAAAGAAGCAAGAAAATCACCCTTTAAGGAAAAAAGAACACTTCAAGATCATGAAGACATGCTCTTGCTACTTAAGTGCATTCCTTTGTGTTGAAGACATGTGCCCTTCTAAAATGCATGTATGAGCCTCCTTGTTCACTAGTAGAAAATCAGAAATTAGTGACTAGGTGATTAAAAAAGTTGGTCATCATTGCTTTTCCAAGTGAAATACTACCAAAATTGAGCAATATTAAGTAACCCAACTAAAAACGACTATCATAAATGACTAATTTAGTCCTAAGTTAAAATATATGATTAGCGAATAAATAATAAAACTAAAAATGACTAATTTGAATAAGTAATTTAGTCTAGGAACAAAAGTACGATTGCCTAACAAGTACCGAAATAATATGCATCAGTCATTTATGTTAGTCATTTTTATTTTGTCACTTTAGAAATATAAACTTATAAGTGATAGGGGATTCAAAGGTTGTTATACATTGGCTGAAATGTTATACTTCCTTAAACACTTCTTTATTGGATTAGTCGATGATTAAAATTATGGAGCTTATTAGGATATTCAAGGCTATATCCTTTCATCACATTCACAGGGAATTAAATTCAAAGGCTAACATATTATCCAAATGAGAATGAGCTTATAGCCGACTCAAATACATTATGAAGAATACCTATAAGGAGAAGTGTTGGTTAATTAGTAGAGGACACATTTCCTTTAGTTGAAAACTTAACCTTTCATGCATATCTACATTTTTTTATTGTTAGGGTCATATTCATTGAACTTAAGATACTAGTTTTTAACTTGCATATCAAGTTGTTTATCTAGTTTGAAAGTACCTTATGAACATAACAAAATTAGAATCTCATGAATTTTTTTTGAATCCTATGGATATTTTGATATTGCTTGAACATTAGATGTTGCACATATTAAAATATCGTGTCATACAAGTGAAGTAGATTTAGTATACATTAGATTATGTAAATTACACCTTGGCATTAATATTAATACAAAAATGATGTTTTTTTTATTGGAATTTTTTTTTGTGGAAGAGGTTTGATGACACCTTGCCTTGCCCATCCATGACACTACGTATAGGAAGAAGTTGCTTTATCTACCACATTTAGCTTGGTATCTATGATACATGTGTATATGGTATTTTCAATGTGTATTATTTTTATTGCAACCACTTAATCACTCCATTCTAAATCTTGATGCTTTGGCTATAAATTCTAAGCATAATTCTTCCATGGTATTTCATAATTTTACTCAAATAAATGTCATATTTGATGGTAGGGGTATAATATTTATTAATTTGAATAGCTACACATCCATGTTATTGTACCCTTATTTCCCACTAAAAAATTTCAGCTCCACCTTACATTTTTGGCAGGAATGAAATCTTGTTCACTGAGCTTGACCGAGTTAAAAAGATAAATGGTAATGAAGTGTAAATTTATTTTAATTTCTAGCTTGTAACCATACCGGTGGATCAAAAACATTCAGATAAATTTATTTTTTTTATGGGAAATATACTCTGATGGAAATTTTAGATACAGAGAAATGTAAGTGAGCGAAAATGATGATGCATTTTTTGGAGAATGCTGAGAAGAGCCATACTGATTGATCGAAAACATTTAGATATACTTTTTATGGGAAATATACTCCGATGGTAATTTTAGATACACAAAAATGTAAGTGAGAAAAAATGACAATGGGTTTTTTGGAGAATGTAGAGAATAAGAAGATGGGTTTGAATTTTGGTCATGGAATGAGATCGAAATTTACTAGCTTTAGTATTGTTGCTATTCTCAAGGAAAAACCAAGACTAGCTCAATCTCTGAAGGTTCTAACAAGAGCTCTGCAAACACCAATCCCTATGTTGGTATCCTATAGCACTGCATTAGCAAAAGGATTTTGGCTGAGGGAAAAGGTGCCCATGCCCATATCATCAAAATTGGAGAAGAAGGAGCTACTGGACTATCTCTAGGAAATCATCTTCTTCACATGTATTCCAAGTGTGAAAGCATGGAAGACGTGCGACAAGTCTTTAACAAAATGCAGGTTATGTGAAATATGTTCGATTGGAGAATGCATGCGAGTTGTCTGAAAAAATGGCTAAACACGATGGGGTGTCTTGGAACTTGATGCTTGTCAGGTATGTGAAGCATGGGATGGTTGAAGAAGCCTTGAAACTTCATCAACAAATGCAACATTTGGTCGTAAGACAAGATGAGTATCCTCTCGCGAGTGTACTTAGTGCTTATGCATTCTTACCTGATCTACAACATGGAAGACATATACATGATTTTAATATTAAAGGGGGTTTTGAGTCAATCACTTTTGTGGAGAGTTCCCTTGTTGACATGTATGAAAAATGTGGATGCGCCGAGGATGCTCAGTGCATCTTTGAGAAGATGCATGAACGAGTAGTGTTATGGACAAGCATGATTGATGGGTATCCTTACTATGGAAACATGGAAGATGCATGCCATGTTTTTGATGAAATTCCTAAACGGAATGTATTTTCATGGAATGAAATGCTAGCAGGATATGCACAAAATGGGCTAGGTGAAGAGGCTCTGAAATTATGGTGTCAAATGAAAAGGATTGATACTGCTATAGACAGTGTTACCTTTGTGGCCGTTATGAGTGCTTGTGCTAGCTTGGAAACTCTAGAGCAAGGTAAGTAGGTTCATGACTATGTTATTAGAACTGGATTTGAGTCAGATGCCTTTGTAGGGAGTGCTCGTCCTGACATGTATGCAAAATGTGGTAGTATAGAGAATTCCCACCAAGAATTTGTGAATATGTGAAAACAAGATGTAGTATCATGGAACACTATGATCATAGCTTATGCCTAGGATGGGTACGACAAGGAAACCCTTTAGATCTTTGCACGAATGTTATAGGAAGGCATGAAGGAAAACCACATTACCTTCATTGGTGTCCTTTTTGGATGCAATCTTGCTAGCCTAGTAGATGAGAGTTGTCGTTACTTTGATACAATGAGGAACGATCATGGAATTGCACCAATAATTGACCATTATGGATGCATTCAACTGTCGACATTGACCAAAACTCTCTTCTAAATGGATTTTTTGTGGCCGCCTTATGCATGTATTAGCCATGGATTTTGACTAGTGTTAACTAAATTATAACGCTGAACAAATTGCTTTAAAAAGGGCCAACTAGTAAGGACTATGTATTGGAATAATAAATCTCATAATGCAAGTTTACATATTACCTAACATATCATGAATCACAATTTCCACCGCCCATGGATTTCTGGATTTTATGAAGGTAAAAGTTGCTACACACCATCTATCCCATAGCACCCTATTTTACACCATGTTTCTTCTAACATTTCTCTTGCCTTTTGTATTAATTTTCACTCGGGCGATTACTCTGGATGATTTTGAGGACTGCACTTTGCTTGGTAACAACATATAATATATGGGTTTTTGATTCATTTATGAAAAAAATTATTTGGGATTATTTTATTTTTTTCGGCTTATTTTGGATGTGCACATCTTCTTTTTATAGATTTGATGGGGAAATTTTAGTAAACTTTGGGGAGCAGAGTGTTTAGATAAAATCATTTGGTGAAAGTTGTGTTAATTGTTTGTATTTGGATTATTTTTATGTAGATTCTTTGGGGAGTTTGGGATCAAGGCTTTTGAAGAGGGAAAATGATTCACGTATAAGTCATGCCACCTCTCCCATTCATCGATCAATCTAGTGAAACATAGTTCTCTAGTTCATAAATACATGGTTGTTCTATCTGAAAGCTTATGCTTAATTTGGTTGTCTTTCTTGCATTCATATTACTAGTTTTGTCTTGATTTGGTTACCTTTAATTGATTATGTTGTTAGCTGGTATTTAGAATCTAGAATTGTTCCTTGTGTTTGTTCATCCTTCAGGTTTAGGGTTTAATGTAGTTAGTTTCATTGGATTTCTAGTTTTTATATTTTAAGTTAATCCTAGGACTTTAATGACATGTCATATATGAAAGCATGACTCTATAACAATGAAAGATGCTCTCCAAGCTAATGATACAAGTCAAATTTTGTCAAAAATCCTCCTCAGAATTAGACTGGGTTTTGGTCAATACTTGATTTTTGCTTAATTTAGGTTACATGCTTTTTTTGAGTGAATGTTTCCTAACGTTTTAATGGGATAAGTTATTGCTGAAGTTTTTACTTAGCTGAGTTGCAAGGTCAAGTCTCCCATTTTTATTTATTTATTTATTTTTATTTTATTTTTTTTATTTTTATTTTTTTTTATGTTTGTGTAGAGATGTTACTAAGTCAAATTCATATGATATTGTTTTCATATTGTATTTATGGTTCTATAGAAGGGCATAATTGAGTATGTTCACCCACTATATAATGGCTTCTGTTACTCATTAAGGTTTCTAATTCATGGACATTTTAAGATGGCACATGTATGGTGCAGAGAATGGCCAAAGATATTGGTGTCTTCATTCAAGCAAACAATAAAGCACTCATCAAATGAATGGTAGTTTCAAAGTGGTTCAACATTTCTCAAGCATGCATTAGTACATGCTATTAAAATCATGCATCCAAACATCACAAGCTTGTGGGAGTTGTTTTCATACAATTACAAGGAAAAACCACCTTCTTTCAAGCTTGCTGTAGGTTATATCTCTTATTTAGTAACTAAAATTGAGTTGAATAGTTTTTCCTATTATTCATTATTCAACGATAAATATAATCTGTATGTTTTCTTCCCAACCCCACTCGACCAAAAACTTATTTAAACTAGGGTTTTCTTGCCCATTTGTCAATATATAATAATTAGCAATGAAAAACAACTAAGTATGAATAAATTATAGTGGATCCATAATTTTTGTGGTTCATCTTTGACTTTCTTCCTCACTCTGGCACATATCTCTCTTCCTGGTGCACTTTATACCCTTAAAGAGTTGATCAATTCTTTTATTGAATACTATGTATATTTGACTATTCATACATGTATTTTTTGGCATTTTCCCTATGTATTCAGATAAATAGTAAAAGAACTACATTATTCCAGGGGAAGTTGATGATAAACATGTAGAGGAAGGGAAATTTACCCTAAACACGCCGGTTGAGCTGCATTTGGCTTTGAAAGATGGAGAGAATGGAGGCACTTCTGAGCCAACCTACACCTATCACTTGTAAGTAGATCTGCATATGGAATCCAAGATTTGATCTGCAATGGGCACCCCATGACTTACAGTTACATTGCAACCCAACCTGTAAATTAGTGATATGATTTTCAATTTGGGCCTAGTCTGCTCAAAGATTGCAACATGATGTGAAAATTCATTCTTGTAACTAGATATTACTTTTCTTCCCTACAAATTCTTTTCGCTATCCCTAGAATTTGTAGTGCCTCCCACAACTTTCTTATTTCATCTTTACTTGTGATTATGTGTCTAAATTCCTTGTCTTGAATCTTTGGCATTGTGCAAATATTAATAAAGTGAAACATTCATAAGCCCATAATGACCTTGAGCCACTTTGGATTCCAATCACTTAGGATTTTCATGGATAAAAAAGACAACTATTGAAAAGAGAAATTTTAAGGTGCACTAACATGATAGAGAATTACAGAGTTGGTACAATGTTGAAGCACAATTTTATTTTTTTTCCATTTGTGTCCATTGTGTGACTTGAACTTATATGTTTTTGGGATTTTGAGTTCATTCTACAAACATAACATAGGATAAAGTTGAAATTATTTTCATTTTGAATCACAATTTCATTTCCTTCATGTGTGTGCATTGTGTGGCTTGATCGTACATTTTTGAGATGTTGAGTTCATTCTATAAGGGGATGGGTGAGACTTCTTTGCATCTGACATGATTTTAATTTAACTGTATCTTCTTATGCAAAGGAACTTTGTTGAGAGCATGGCTGGATATTCCATATTGTGCTACCTTCTTCAGGTATATCTCGTGCATAGGATTTTTTTTACCATTGTTCAATTCAATATGAAGTTTACACCCGGTGATGCTTTTTATTTCTTTGTGTACAAGGATAAAATATGGAAAATTAGAAAAAGGCAACTTACAAAAATTCATAAATTATGGGTAAGGTCCATTTGGGATTTTAAATTATGGAGCATTACAAGTTCTTTTTCTTACTTTCCCATGCTTCTTATCTTGTTTCTTCCCTATCTTCTTGAGCAGGTTGGTGGTTTTTATCCAGAAACCGACACTAATGAAATTAAACAAGGTATGGCCTTTTAGATCAAATAAAAATTTCTACTACTTTTTAGCATATTTGTGTATTGGCATTTCAAGGAGTTGATATCTTTTAAGAAAATAATTTTTGAACTCTACAACAACCTTAATGTGTGTGTGATACTAATTAATATGCTTCAAATAAATCACTCTTAAAAAGTAACATATATGGATATAAAAGAAGCAATTTGTTGAAGAATATTTCAAGTGATATTAAGTTAAATATCAAGGCAATACTTTACATGTAGTGACGTTAGTAGGCAGACTCTGCAATTCAAAGAATATTGAACCTGAACTTGCATGGAATTGGGTATGGAAGATGATACAAAAACACCACTAGTACAAAATGGGAGATTAGTGACTAGGCGACTAAAAACGTTAGTCACCACAATTATTTCAAGTGAATTACTACTAAATTTGAGCAATTTTAAGTGACCCAACTAAAAACGACTAACTTAAATGACTAATTTAGTCTAGGGATACAATATATGACTAGATAATAAGTGACCCAACTAAAAATGACTAATTTAGTCCAAGGCTAAAATATATTACTAGATAATATGTGACAACATTAAAAATGATTAACATAAATGACTACTATAGTTCAAGAATAAAAATATATAACCAACTAACAAGTACAACAAGTGTATGAATTAGTCATTTATGCTAGTCATTTTTAATTGTGCCAGTATGGAAATGGAAAATTGCAATTTGGATACTAAAGTGTTACATTTCACTAAATTTTAACACTGCAAATGGATTCAGAGACCCCCTTAAATGGATTTCACTAAATTTTAACACTGCAAATGGATTCAGGGGTTCTATGAATCCATCTGCGTTGTTAAAATTTAGAGACCCAGTTGTCTCTAAAGATGTCTGCAATGTTAAATTTTAGGTAGGTGGATTCAATGACTCCCTTAAAGGGGTCTATGAATCAATCTATAATGCTAAAATTATAATAGTTTTATACAATATAGAGTATAAGTTTACAATATATAATAGTTTTACCCTCCCTCTGGAAGAAGGGACAAGAAAGAGAGTTTGAAATCGATATAGAAGGGTTTTAAAGGGTAATATGAATTTGTTCCTCACATCTTAGAGAGATGACACACTATTTTTTGTGGGGTTTTTTTGGTGTTGTTACATACCATGGTTGATTATTGCAATAGATTCATAAAGATAATGATTTTGTTAGTTTGAATTTAAAGTATGTTGATTTAAACTTGGTAGATTACAAAACTGAGGTGAAACTGAGGCACAAGATTAGGTGTAGTAAGGTGAGAGATATAGTCAAGATTGAATTAGCACACATTGACGAAAATCATCATCAACACCTATCTTCGTCTGATTTATGTCACAAAGATTAACTATGTGTAAATTTTTCTTTTGTTTGTAAGTTTATGCGAGTCTTGAAATGACTGCATGACTAACCGATGGCTTGAGTAGTCACAACCCAGGGGCATCTAGCGATCAAAATCTAGATCACTTCTGGCCTAGGCCGCATGAACCAGCCCTTAGCATGGATGGATTTTTTCCCATGGAGTTTCGAATCAATGACCTTTACACCACAAAATGCCTTAAGAAAACACCATGTCATCCTATATTCTCTCATAAACAACTCTTGGCAAATATTACTTTCATTGTTATTTTTGGTTTTTTTCCAATACTTAAATTTTATAATGTTTTAACTATCTGTAAATATTAATTCAATGGTATTGTTGGTTATATATATATATATAT